>PVJH01020729.1:0-31756 GCA_004026705.1 Nesogale talazaci | reverse complement strand
ATGGCTACATTTACCATGTTTAAACTGTGCTTTTCCTCTAAAAATATGAGCTATGAGAACTAATACAAATTTGACCAATTTTTTGAATATGCTAAATTCAATGGAATAGAGCAGGAAATATCTGCTTTTCTCCTCTTTCCCATAACCACCTCCATTTATGCCTGGTCATGTCTTCTCTTCATGGCCCTTAATAAAATGTCAGATCTCAAAATATCACAGTTATTTTGAGGTCAAGAAAGATTAGTTGGATTTAATAATTTAGTAAAATTTCACTTTGCATTCACTTCAGTTTCCTTTCACAAGCCCAACCCTGTTTCACATGAAATAGAGCTCTTTGGGAGTATAAAAGGAAAAAATCTCTTGGGCGCATTCTCTTTCATTTCACTCTAAGGACTTCACCTCCAAGAGGAGGCCTCAAGACAGAGGCATAATGGATTGAATTATGACTCCTCAAAAGATATGTCCATATCCAAATCCCCGGAATCTATGAATGTGATATTGTTTGGTCAAAAAGGTTTTGGCACACATAATGAAATAACTTGATGTAAGACCTTGGTTTATCTGGATGGTCCCTAAATCTAATGACAAGGCTTTATAATAAACGCACAGAGAAGAGCAAGAAGCTATGTGATTACCAAGGCAGAGATTAAAGTGATGAACCTATAAGCTAAGGCATGCCAGGAGTCATCGGGTGGAGGCAAAAAGAATAGACTGTCTTTATTTTTAATTCTAGCCTCCATGATTGAACGCTACATTTTGTAGTCTTAAGCCACCAAGTGTGGTAACAGTATGCCCAAGGAAGTGAATAAGCCCCAAAGCAAACCCACTAGCATTTGAGTCCATCCCAACTCACGGAGACCAGCATGTTACAGAACTGAACTATGCTCCACAAGACATTGTTCTAGAATTTTATTGGCATATAGTTTACATATCCTACAACTCAAGGGTTGCAAAATCATCACCACTATCCATTTTAGAACATCTTTCTTCATTCTTGTACTCACTATTGTTAGCTCTCCAGTTCCCCCAACTTTCCCTGCCATCCCCCCGAGGAACCACTAATCCAGTTACTGTCTTGTAGATTTACTTATATTGGATTTCACATGCAAGAGTAAAAAAAGCCAAAAACATTAAAAAACACACAAAAAACTAAGCAAGAGTAATAAAACAGATAAAAACCTCAATTAAGAGAAAGCAGTAAATATTGAACATTAGCCCATAAGTCCAATACTAGTCCATAAAGCCCCCTTTAGACTCATGCAGCACATGTAATGATGCCAGTGAAGGAATGTCACAGGCCAGTGGGTAGAAAGTCTTGTAGGTCCAGTGGCAGTGGAAGCATGCCAATGCTGGCATGGGTACCACGAGCCTCCTCCAGTTCTCTGAGTGTCTCAACAGCAGGAAAGGGGTGGCAGAGAGAATGAGTCTGGCCGCCAGTGAGCTATTTATCTCCATCTTGCCTCCACATGAAGTCATGAAACTGTGGGGGGGGGGGGGTGTATCCAGAATGACCTGCCAGTGGTTCTTGTCACTTGCCACAAAAGGACACCACAGTCGAGAGGGTTGAGAGTGAGCAAAAATGGAGACAACCCTCCATGAGAGAGACTGACACAAACCGCTATGACAATATGCTCAGCCTACTGAGTGGTAAAGAGGACAGTGTGGACTGGGCAGCGATTTCTTGTTTTATATATGTGGTCACCAGGGTTGGGGCAGACTGGACAGTCAGGGGTGACATGACATGGGTGTGGTGAGGATGAAATCACGGTGCACACACACCTGTCCCCCCCCCTTATCGACATTCTGTGAACGCTGGCATCACGCACAAATAGAGGAGGATGACATCATCACATCCCTGCCAACTTGCATCATCGCACAGCTAAGAGTCATGGCCCAGCCAGGTGGACACCTAACATCTCACACTGCCGGAGTGTGACCACAACCTCACACCTCAGCATTCCTGACTGCCAGCCTTATATCACCAACCCACCTAAATAATTGGATGCAAAGTGTCTCTCTTGTCATAAACGCAAAATGCCCGATAATGAGGGCATCGGTCAATGAGAAGTAACAGTAGTTTTAGCACAGTTCCCGGTACATAGTAAACGCTCAATGGACATCCTTTATTATCCCTTAGTATCACTGCCATCATTTCTGGGATCATCACCATCCTTTTTCACCCACCTACCCCTGCCCCTGGGAATCTGTTTTCTATCGAGAGGGATCATAAATCTGAAAGAACCATATTGCAAACCACTCTAGATTTTCATTTCTACCTTCCCCTGCCACCAGAGGTGTATCTAAGGATTGAAAAGTGCATGTGCCCTGGGCACCAGTGATCAGTTTCCATTTGCCATCACAGTTTCCATCACCAGCTGTGATAGATCATTCAGCAATTTGAAACTAATTGACATAGATGCTATTTTCCATAGATATGCTTCTGCCTGCCACCAGCAAGATAAGTAGACTCTAGAAGAGTCTCCAACGAGAGAAAATGTTTTCCCCGCATGATTCAGAGAGAAAAACAACAAAGAACTCCAAGCGTCACCTGCTAAGAAAGCAGCAATGCCAAGAAGTTGCAGAGGCCCAACCCATCAAGTGGGCATGTGAGCAGAGTGTCAGTAGGAACAGGAGGCCACATCCCCAGGGAGCAAATGAGAACAGAGGGGTCACTGATGTGGTCGGGTACCTCCCTGGCTGGCAGGATTCCTAGATACACACAAAGTCGGGGAAGCTGATGCACTGGCATTTGGTAAGTGAAGGAAATGGATCTATAGATACACACGTATACACAGAGTGTGTGTGTTTTCCATGGAAACTAAAATTCAATTAACATCCAGCATCTACTCTGCGCATTGCCTTCCTTAAATTCCACACTGGGCCTTTGAAAATTGTGTGAAGTACAATTTAACAAACACTCACTCAACAGCTACATGTAAAGAATTGTTCTGTGGGACTACAGAAGAAGTATTAAAATGGTACGTTAACATTTCCTCAAGATTTGCTAGGTGGCAAATATTGATCCTTCACAACATCTCACAATGGAGTACTAGGATTAGCTTCATTTTGCCACTGAGAAAACTGAGGATCAGAAAGGCTCAGGAAATCCCCCAGGGCTGCATAGCTAATGAGGAACCACGTTGGGGTCAGCTCAGATTAATCTGACTCTGAGGAGAAAGCCACCCCCTTTTTAAAATGATACCTCAGTCTGTACAAAATAATTTTGAAACTTTGTTCCATGACTAGCAGACATGAGCCTTTTATCTGAATACAAATATCTGTGAAGAACAAATTAAGGAATCACCCCTATGAAGAGACACTGTAGGTTATTTCTTTTCCTTGAGTCATTTCTGCTGCCTATGAGATTACAATTACATGTCTGTACAATGTTACTGATCTATGGGATACATTATGATCTGTGAGGTAGGACAACTCTGTGAGAGGGAGCTAACATGCAAACTTGAATATATCAAGTGATTTTCCCCCCTTTTAGCTGCCGTGGGTGCACGAGTAAGAAAAGTCTAGCACTCTTAGTATTGAGGTAGCAGATGGACATTGGGCTTCTACTCAAGTATCCCCTCAGTGCAAGAACACTTTGTTCTATTAAACTGACAGCTGACATTTCAAGATGCTCGTCTTTTCAACACCATCTCTGAAGACAAACTGGGTACATAAGCAAATGTGGTAAAGAAAGCTGATTGTGCCCAACTATTAAAAGATAAAGCATCTGGGGTCTTAAAGACTTGAAGATAAACAAGCAGCCATCTAGCTGAGAAGCATTCAAGCCCACACTGAAGAGGCACACCAGCCTGTGCAATCACGAGATGCTGAAGGAATCAG
Organism: Nesogale talazaci; assembly: GCA_004026705.1. Lineage (NCBI taxonomy): Eukaryota > Metazoa > Chordata > Mammalia > Afrosoricida > Tenrecidae > Nesogale > Nesogale talazaci. The sequence continues at coordinate 27,916 of PVJH01020729.1, read as the reverse complement.
CTATCAGGCATCAAAGAACAAAAATCATATCATTGTGAATGAGGGGAAGTGCAGATTGGGGACCCAAAGCCTGTCTGTAGGCAACTGGACATTCCCTTACAGGAGGGTTGCAGGAGGAGATGAACCAGTCAGGATGGAGTGTAGCAATGATAAAACAAACAACTTTCCTCTAGTTCCTTAATGCTCCCTCCTCCCTGTCTCCATCATGACCCCAATTCTACCTTACAAATTTGGCTAGACCAGCGGATGTTCACTGGTACAGACAGGAACTAGAAATACAGAGAATCCAGGAGAGGTGATCCCTTCAGGACCAGTGGTGAGAGTAGTGATACCAGAGGGTGGAGGGAAGGTGAGGCAGAAAGAGAAACTGATTACAAGGATATATATGTAAACTCTTTCCTGGGCAACAGACAACAGAAAGGTGAGTGAAGAGAGATATTGGACAGTGTAAGAAATGACAACATAATAATTATAAATTATCAAGGGTTCAAGAGGAAGGTTCAGGTGGTGAGGCAGGGGAAAATGAGGAGCTGATACCAAGGGCCCAAGTAGAAAGCAAATGTTTTGAGAATGATGAAGACAACAAATGTACAAATGTGCTTGACACAATGGATGGATTGATGGATTGTGATAAGAGTTGCATGAGCCCCCAATAAAATGATTTTTAAAAGAAAGAAAGAAAAATCTAGCATTCAAAGGCCTTAAAGCATACTTTTTCTAATAGTAAAAAATCTTTGAACATCCTCTGCTATTTCCCATCATTTTCTCAATGGAGCACTGTTGAATACACAACGATAAAGTATGTAAATTTTGAAGTAAAACTTCATTTGTGATGGAATTATGGGTTAAACCAGTTAATTTTTAAAAATCCACCATGTCACTGCTCATTTACCTTAGTTGGGATCCAGATATATACATCTCAACTCTATAATTCTAGATTGCAGTTACATATTTCTAATTCACTTGAATTGTCATGGCAATACAGCAATTATTATCAATCTCATATTGTCTTTCAAAGGATATGCTTAACACTTTCTGATTACTTCTAAACTCAGAGGAAGCACAAAATTTCCCCCAAACTACCCATCTCCTCTCAAAGGTAAGTGGTTGAGGGTTGGTAACAAATGCTATTTCCTGAATGACCATTTCCACTATTGACCGTATGCCATTAAACAAAATTAACTGATGTTTACACATGGAGAAGGAATTAACACTGACAAATTAAATCGAATGCTGCCATTAGAATGAGATTATTTCAATATTTAAGTTATTCCTATCTTCAAATTAGCAATGTAGTTTCCCTATACCTTGATACAATTTCACTTTAAATTCTGTCCCGAGAGTCATACATATCAAAACACTCTAGAAAATAGCTCCTGAGTGGCTAACTTATCTTAGTTAGCTCTCAATCAGAAAATATTAGTGGAAATAAAGAAACCACAGAGATGGAAGCAAGTAGAAGAGCTACTGGAAGAAATACTTGAAGCGTGGGTGAAAGGATGGATTAAAAACAAAACAAAAAAAACTTGCAATATTTCCTATGAAACACAGAACAAATAAATCCCTGTAATGTCTACACTACAAAACCCTGTTGGCACAGGAGGTTAACCTTGGGCTGCTGACCTCAGGTCAGGGGTTCACATGCACCAGCTGCTCTGAGAAGGAAAGAGGAAGCTCCCATATGGATTGATGGTCTCAATTCTATTCTGTCCGATAGAGCTGTTATCATTTGGAATTGACTCAGTGGCAGAGGGCTGAAGGATTATATCTACCTGCTCTGTGAAGCTCCGCATTCCCACAATGCTGCCTGTGATGAACAATGGTTTGAACGTCTAGTGAGAATCCACATTCAGTTGCATAGCAGTCTGAAAGAGAGCCGATGACTACATTGATGAATGCTTGCTCTGTAAGCTGCCTGACAACACAGAGAACATCCCATGACAATAGTAAACTCTACAAACTTCAGTGCTAACCTTGTGAGTCCACAAAGAAAACAAATTACACATTTTCTTGTTTGGTTGGTTGGGTTTTTTTTTTTTTTTGAGGGGGGGCACTCAGTAAATCCAGGCAGAGTAATTTGATGCTGAATCTGAGCCTGGCTGGGGCAGGGAGGCATTATGAGCCTCAATCTTCAGAGAAAGGGAAACAGAAAACAATTGAAATTATAAAGGACCCAAGAGAATCTGAGGTCATGGGTAATCGCCCATCTTTGTTTTATCAATTGCATACATAGAAAACTTGCTATCTAACCAAAAAAAAAAAAAACCCACAGAAGGACAAATATTGAATGGTTTCATTCATATGAACATCCAGAAGAGGCAAAAGTAGAGAGACCAAACTTTGTTGGTGGTTACTAGGGGCAGGAGGGAAGAAGGGTCATTGTTCATGACTGAGGGTAGTAATGGGAAATTTGGTGGCAAATATCAGTGGGCATTGCCCAGTGTGGCTACTGTAATTGATGTCATTCAATTTCACTTGTGAAAAATGTTAAATTGACAATTATCTAAAAGCAGTGACAACTATATAATATGATAATATAATAGTGGGTATAACTACCTATCTGCCCCAGGGGCATCTAGATGATTCTACCTCTTAGGGGCCCCACCTAGTGACTTGGGGCAATCATTCTTTCTGAGATCAGATCGCCTCGCCTTTCTTCCTCAGAGCAGCTGGCGGGCTTGAACCACTGACTGTGCAATTGGCAGGTCAGTGCTCACTCCACAGAGCCACCAGGGCTCTAACAGTGGGCCTATGACATGACAGCTCATCCAAACCCAGAGGACTGTCCATTGCACATTGTGAACTCTAATCTATGTACTTCAGTTAATAGCAATCTATTGATACAGGTTCATTAGTGATAACAAATATACCTCGGGAATTCAAGATGTCAATAATAGAAGGAGCAGTGTACAAGGCTCAGGGAGTATGTGGGAACTCTCTGAACTTTCTGCACAAGTTTTCTATAAACTGAAAATAAAGTCTATGGATAAAATCTAAAAAATAAAATCTATGGAAAAATTAAGTATCTATATCCAACCCTAAAAACAAAAAATAACCCAAGTTCTAGTGGGTTTCAGGATTCCTTCAGAAAGAGAATGATCTTTTTGTTTGCTTGTTTTGGAGATGGTCTGGGTTAATATTTATTTAATAAGGGGGCTCTTACAAATCTTATAACAATCCGTCATTCAATAGTATTAAATGCACTTGTATATATGTTTCCATCAACATTTCCAAACAATTTATTTCTATTTGAGAACTTGGTATCAGCTCCTCTTTTTTCTTATCCTTCCCCCACCTGATTATACTTGTGAATTCTTGATCAATTACATATTATTCTTGTTATTTCATGTCTTAAACTATTTTTGTCTCCCCTCACCCACGTTTCTGTTATTCATCCCCTCCCCTGAGGGTGGGGACTATATACCCCCTCTGTCCCCCTACCCTCATGATAGAACTGCTCCCGTCACTGTTCCTGAGGGTTTTATCTGTTCTAAATTCCATGTGTCCAGAGTTCTTATCTATACCAATATGTGTACTCCAGTCTAGACAGATTTGTAAGGTAGAACTGAGTCCTGGTTGAGGAGGGGGGAGCAATCCAGGGACCGAAAGGGTGATGTGTGCTTCATCAGTGCTATACTCCATCTTTGTAATCCTTCTGGGGGGTGGGGAGGTCCAATCATCAACAGATGGATTTTGGGTCTCTACTCCAACCCTCCTCTTTCACATATGTATAATTATTTGTTTTAGATCTTTTGAATCCTGATACCTGATTCTGTCAATACCTCCTTATCACACAGGCTGGTGTGCTTCTTATATGAGGGCGTATTTGCTTCCCTGGTAGATGGCTGCTTGCTTAACTTCAAGCCAGATACAACATTTTTTGATAGCCAGAGGCACCATCTAATTTCTTGGATCCAGCAATCACATCAGGAAGGTGAGCATTAATGAGTGCCAGGTTGGGGCTGAGCCCCAGTGGCCTAAGAGGTTGAGTGCGGGGCTACTGCCCGAGGGTTTGGCAGTTCAAATCCAGCGGCGGCTCTCAGGAGCAGCGCTGGGTAGCTCCCATGACCACCAGAGAGTAGTGATGCCCCCCCAAAAAAACAAACAAACAAAAGAGTGCCAGGTTATTATAACAAAATGTTCTTGTGTTTAGAGAGACCTTGAGTAGAGGCCCAAAGTCCATCTTCTATCTTTGTACTTAACATACAAATATAAATTAATATATTTACATATGTACATGCCAATAAACAGTTTTTGCCTCCTACTTCTTTCCTCTACTTCCTTTCACCTTCCTCCTATCCAACTATCATGCTCACACTGCATACGGCTCTCAGATATTCCTTTCGGAGACATTGCATTTGGTCAAACACCACAAAGCTTTATATTCCCTCCTTGCCCTCAATTTTAAATCCCTTATTGCTTTTTATCCCTAAGTTTGTTGACTCCCCACTCCCCCTCCCTTGCCCCACTCCTCAAACCACCAGTCCCATGGTTTTCTCCTCAGGATTGTTCATCCTATCTATCTTATATAAATAGACATAGGGCGTGAATGATATTTTGTCTCACCAAGAAATAAGGTTGTCAAAGGGGAAAGCCATTTCCTCCCATGATCGCCATGCTTTGGGTCCATTGCAAAGTCCATTAGAAAGCAAGGGGATACTCCCGCGAGCTTAACCGGGTCTACAGAGCCTGTGCAACAATGGCCAGGGCAGGGGTCAGCCAGTGCAAGGGGATGCTGAATGGGCCAGATGGACAAAGCACATCCCACACAAAGGACCCTCCCTTTACCCGGCCAAGCCACCACCCTGGCCTCCAAACCAACACTGGAAGCATAAATGCAGCTCAGCAGCTGCTGCCGTGGACTTCTGTTTCCACATCTTGCCTTTCTCTATGGTCACATTTTTGCCGAATGTGTGTATGTGTGAGGGAGGAGACAGAGAGGTTGGCATCGTAGTGGAGGGAACAGTGGGCTGGCTGTCAGAGACCAAAGGCTTTAACAGAGCCTTTCAAGAGGGGCAAAAAAAGGATTCTTTAAAACAGCATCTAGGAAAGCCAGAGACCTAAAAATGGCACACACACAAAAAATGTAATGGTTATCAGTTCACACGTCTGTTCACTTAGGAAGGACACTTTTTGTGGTGCAAGATGAACGTGGGGGCATATGTGAATTGTGCTTAATTATACTAACCATGATAATAAGGGCAGGCCTATAGGCCATTACAAACAAAACAAAACCACCACAACAAAAAGACCCTGTCAGTTGCTGGCCTGTTGAGAATTAGCCACAGGACTTGAGAATCAGGCTAGGAGTCTGATGAAAAGTGACTCAGATGCCCATCAGATTCAAACACAGCATGATTATGAGGATGGCCCAGGACCAGCCAGTGTCCCCTTTGTTGTTTGTAGGGTTGCAATCAAGGGCAACCACACTGATGGAACCAAACAACCGAGATGCTACAGAGCCTTGGAAGCTCAGTGATTCAGTGCTCGGCCATTAACTTCAAAGTCAGCAGTTCAAACTCACCAGCTGTCCCACCAGGAAGATGAGACAGTCAACTCCACAAAGACTATGGCTTTGAAAAGCCTATGAGGCAGTTGTGTTCTCTCGTCTGAGTCAGAATTGCCTCATGAATGGAGGCTGAATGAGTTTAAATTCAAAGAGCCCAAAGTGTTTCTGTGACAGCTGAATTGGGTAAGCCTCCTTTATTAGCAATCTGGTTGTTTAAACACAATTTTTTTCTTGTTAAAATTCTGTAGTTAAAAAAAAATTATATCACAGCTGAGCCCTGGTGGTGCAGTGGCTGTGTGCGGGACTGCGGCCCACAGGGTTAACGGTTCAAATCCAGCAGCCGCTCTCCAGGAGCAAGGCTGGGTTTCCTACTCCCAGCAGGACAGTAATGCAGGAAAGAAAAAATAGATATATCATTATAAATAAGGGGGAGCACAGATTGGGAACCCAAAGCCCATCAATAGGTGAAGCAACATCTCCTTACAGAGGGGTTGCAGGGAGATGAGCCAGTCAAGGTACAGTGTAGCAAAAATGAAATATGCAATTTTCCTCTAGTTCTCAAATGCTTCCTCCTAGCCACTATCATGATCCCAATTCTATCTGACAAACCCAGCTAGACCGGGGGATGTACACTGGAGCTGGAAACATGGGGAATTCAGGATGGATGATCCCTTCAGGACCAGTGGTTGGAGTGGTGATACCAGAAGGGTGGAGTAGAAAGGGGGAACCAATTGCAGGAATCTACATATAACCTCCTCTCTGAGATACAAACAACAGGGAAGTGAGTGAAGGGACACATCAGACAGTGTACCATATGAAAAAGTAATAACAATTTTTAAATTAAGGATTCATGGAGAAGAAGGAGTGGGGAGGGAGGGGAGTTATGGGAAGCCGGTACTGGGGGCCTAAGTGGAGGGAGGATGTTTCGAGAGTGATGATGACAACAAGTGTGCAAATGTGGTATGCATACAATTTCTGTATGCACTGATTGTGAGGAGAGTTGTATATGCCCCCAGTAAAATGATTTATTAAAAAAAATAAGGAGGGGAAAAGACGAGCTTATATGAAGGGTTCCAGTAGAAAATATTTGGAAATGAAGATGGCAACACGTTTACAAATATGCTTGATACAAATGATGTGTGAAATGTTGTAAGAGCCCCCAATAAAATCATTGGGAAAAAATATGCTATCCCTGACAAGACTAAAATGAGTGTACTACTGAGAAAGAATTTTTCTGTAGTCATCCAATGAAAAGAGAGATATTTTGTTTGCAATACTCATTCATGTTTGGATTGGTGAAGTTTACATAGATAAAAATATAAATATATGGCACAAAACTGGAGAGAATAGAATGTGATCCAATAGAAAAATTAAAAATTCAACATTTCCTTCTTGGGATATCCAATAAAGGGTCTGTCTTATTTCTTCTTGTGGCATCTTCAGAATGTCATAGGACTGTTTATCCTCTTAATAAAGAGAAAACTAAAGTCAAGAATCTAAGGTATAAGGGGGCAAAGTAAATGTGACATGGAAGGGGATGATGGGTATACAGAAGCGGGGAATCTGTGACCCTGGGAACATGAAAGGAGGATGGAATCACAAGATGCAGAGGCTTCTTTGAGCTTCTCCTGCTCCCTTCCCAGTGTTATTACCTGTTGAGGTCAGTCACATTTAGTAGATAGTGTTGCCAGTTTAATTGACTGGGTGTGTCAGTCAATTCAGTGGGGGGTTATTGCACACCTCCTGTCCTGGGGATGCGAGGGGGCAGAGTAATGAGGTGTTGGCCAGACACCGGCTGCAAAGCATTTTACTGGCTCAACATTCTACATATCGGAACCTGTAGTGCCCCGGTGACCTGTCAGGCTTCCAAAGCCTGGATTTAAATCCCAGCTTGCCTCCTTACCAGTGATAGGACCTCAGCACAGTTATTTCACAGCTCTGTATTTTGTTCCCCTATCTTTGAAACAGGAATAATAATGAATCAATCTCAGGCAGGTGCCAACCACAGAAAATATATCTCAACAAAGGGAATTTAACGTAAAGAACTGGCTTCACTGATGCTAAAAAGGATGACTGGACAATGGGACAAGCACCAAACTCATTGCGAGTGAGCCTCATACCTTGTTGGGTAGAACTGTTCCTGTGAATCTTTGAGACTTCGACCTTTATGAGAGTAGAAAGCCCTGCCTTTCTTCAGAGGAGTAGCTGGTGGCTTCAAACTGCTGACCTTTGATTAGAGACCCAAGGTAAAACCAGGTTGCCTCCAGGGCTCCTGGGACAACCAAAGACAGTAGGAATGCCTCAGCCTAGAGAAATAAATGGGGAAGCTTGGAGTCATCCGAACCTGAGCTCTTGGAGGACAAGACCCTGCCAAGGCTGTGGGATCTGATGGGGCTGATGCTGGAATGTGGAAGGAGGTTGGGAGCCAGAACCAACAGCTGATAGGAGATGAAGGGCAGAGGTTGCATTGGCACTGCAAGGAAGGTGCAGCCAGCAAGCAAAAAATCCTCCTCCCTGCCCCAGTCTCCTGCTACTGCCTCCTATTGGCAAAAAAATGAATAAGAAGTTTTCTAACAAATGATTTGCAGAGACCAGCTCCAGTTAGAAACCAGAGTATAGAAAGATGGATCGGAGAAAAAAAGAACTTAATATCCAGCCAGCATCTCACAGGAATATTATAAGGTCAAATGAATATTTATAAAGTTCTTTAAACAGTGTCTGACATGCGGTAAGTATGTTTAATACTTTGGAAATCAACCAATCTACCAAAATGCCAAGATGAAAAATTGGATGGATCCCAGTTTTACCTGTGAGGTTGGTGAGTCTTAAACAGGTCACACAACCTGTCCAAGGCCACATGTAGCTCATTTAAGGTGAAATCAGTATCTTTTGAATGCAAAATTCTATGAGACTTCGCATCTGGTGGCAGAAATGGGCACACGCCTTTATCATTTCACAGAGAAGCAGCTTGTAAAATGCAATAGGAGAGATCTGAATAACAGGGTTTGAGTAGCATGAAGGATGATGGGAATGCTGCAGCAGGGTACTCAGATGGTGTTGGGGGAGGACAAATTTGCTGGAGGATGTGCCCTGTGGGCTGAGCTTTCAAGGGAGGGCACCACTTCCATGGCACATGCTAGAAGCAGAGGAAACACCTTGAGCAAAGACTCGCACAGCTGAGGGGTGGTGAGTGACAAGGTGACTTCATACTGTGAAATAAGGGAAATGTCTCTTTGAGTGAAAGAAAATAATATAGCTGAGTAACTAAAAATATGACATGCAGCAGTGTAAATTAAGGAGCACTTTAAGGATAAATATGCCATCTTAATACGCTGTTATAAATAAGTATGTGGTGAAGTGAAATTATCTGAAAAATAAACAATTTACAAAGATAAGTCCAAAAGTATTGCCGTTAAAATTCCAGTTCATAGGTACATGTGGTAGGGTCCACACAAAGCATGTTTCAGCAGGTCTTAAATGCAAACAGGTTCTCACAGGAATGCATTCAGGGCACCTTTGTTTCTTTAGTGAGCAATCAAACAACAACAGCAAAATGCACACACACATATATTAGCATTATTGTGAATTAAATAAAAGTTTACAGAGCAGATCATAGTTTTATATTTAATGACTTGTGCATGTTCTGATTCCACTCATCCATGGCAGTCCTCTCAACATTACCTCTGCTTGTCCCTCTTGTCTCTGTGTGTTGTTCCTTTACTCCGTCCTTCCTAATCTTCTGAAATTTGACCAAAGGGATACATGCTGTGCCATGGGAAAAACAAGCTTGACGTGGGGAGCAGTACCAAATTTTTAACACAACTTGAGTGGACAGCTTCCCAAATGATTGGAAATTTTGCAGCAAATTTATGCAAATGCTCCCCACTTGAACCAATCGTTTTTAGATAAATTAGGCATTTTAAGGAAGGCTTAGGAAGGCCTCAAAAGTGAGCCAGGGAAGGGAAGACCATCAACCTGGATGAGTGCACAGTCTGTAGCCAGAGACCAGAGCCTGTTGAGAGAAGACCAATGATGTGATCACTCCTGAAGATGGATTGCACCTGGTTTGGCATTTCACTGCCAAGTGCTGAGTTCACCAAAAGGATGCAGAGGGCAAAGTGCAAATAAACAGAAGCTTCCGAGGGGATCTGCTGGGCTAGTTAGTCAAGGCAGAAAGGTGAGCGCAGAAGATTATGGCAACTGGAATCCCCAAAACACTTCCCTCAGAAGTCACATGTTGATCACAGGGGCTTATGCGGAGGAAGTTTCCAGAACGTTGAAAACTGCCTTGGGGAGGAAAAGGGCAGGAGAGTTGTGCCAATGGCTTCTTTGCCAGCCCCACCGCGGGCATGCTCCTTCTACAGGGCAGCCTGGTCTGTCCAGGAGACTGTCATGGGAAACCTTACTCCTTCGCCCTCCAGCCGTGAGCTCACTTCTTCCAATTGCTTTTTGTTTCCAAATCTCAGAGATCCTTGAGAATGGACCCTATCTGAGTCCCTCAAAGACACCAAAACTGCTTCTTGCTATGTTGCAAAACGAAGAGTGGAAACCTCATTGGGTGAGAATTAGAGAGAAAGACAATCTGCCTTCAGAGAAGTTCTGACCTCGATGAAGAAAATATCTAAGAGAATAACATTCTTCATGATTTTGTTGAATAAAACCAAACCCTCATCAAATTGGCTCTAACTTATAGTGACCCAAAAGGACGAAACAGAACTGCCCTGGGGGGGTGGGGAGGTGGGGGAGAAGGTGTCAACCCTTTTTGGATCAGAAAGTCACAGCTTTCGGCAGCGAAGTGGCTGGAGGTTTCAATCCGCTGACCTTTGGATTACCAATATGCAATCCGCCACACTAGCAGGACTCCTTTCTGTTTAATAAGAGTTCTTGTCATTTGGCACCAGTACTTTTTTTTTTTACTTACCCTTGCAGTTTAACTCATATACTAGAGACATTCGAATCTGTTTACATAAGATAAATGATATTATTTTAAGATTGCAGAATAAACTAGCGATTAATTTAATATCCCTCAACAATATGCCAAAAGTGGACCTGTCTGTAGCGTCTCTTCTTTGCTATAGCCATTGATCAAAGACATTCCCAATAAAAAAATATTGTTAGAGTTATTTTTGGCTAAAGAGAGTAGAGGCCACAGGCGAGGAGATGAAGGAGAATCCTAGGGTACACTGTGGTGCACTTTAGTGAATCGATTATTCTGCATTAGTAGGATCTTCTTGTTCACAGACCTCGGTGTTTACATTCTGGTGGTAGCGGAGTTTCAAATGACCTACGTTACCTATTCAATGTCCTCTGAGTTAAAGATAGGTCACTGTATTGAGAAAGGCAAGCTAGTTCAAATGTTTCAGAGGTTTTCTATGTAGCAGATAGCAAAGATATAAATATACACATACACCTCCAAACACCCCACCCTCCCTCTCAAGATCTTTGGGAGAGTAAAAATACACAAAACCACGTTCAAAGGGAAATTTCAGTTAATATTATTTTGCTTGAAGCAATCAAATCCAACACAAAGTGATTTAAGGTGGGGAAACATCATTTACAGACTTACCTAACTAAATGTATGTGCACGGCAAGGGTAAATCTTCTTCAGCTCACAAGGAGGGGCTAGGAAGTGTAGCCAGATGCTTCCGTGACTAATCAGCCCCTTTGCCATGAGATTAGAACTGGATGACATCCAGCTATGCTTACTGAACATTTTGATCAACTATTCTTTAAAAGAACCCTGCTCAAAAGGGGGAGGGGGGCGGGCAGAACAGAATTTAAAATTCTCAAAGACTCTCTAACCTACCTAGAGCCATGGCAGCAGGATAAATCCCTGAAAAGATTGTCCTTTTTTTGCTGCTGCTGCTTTGTGCCATCAAGTTGGTTTAGACCCATAGTGACCGTAAGCACAACAGAACACAACATTGCCACCCTCACAATTTTTCTGGTGCCTGAGTTCATTGACTCAGCCACTGTGTCAATCCCTCTCATTGAGGGCCTTCCCCTCCTTCCCTGCCCCTCCACTTTAGCACGCACGATGTCATCTTTCAATCTTAAACCAAATATATTCCCCAACGTCTCCTTTAACACCAAACAACAGTTTACCTCAACGGATACCAAATGTCGGCTTTGAGCATTGTGTTCTTTCAAGATCAACCTACATAGCCTCAACTGATAACAGCAACTTTGAAGATTAGACAGGAAACTTGCCATAGAAAGGTGAGCCAGCAGTACCTGTGGTACGGAGGAAAAACTAACTTGTTTGCACAAAGTGAAGAGGACTTGGGAGCACTGACTGATGAGGAGCAGACTGCAGCCTTTGATGTAAATTACACCCTAACACAAAGAAAACAACAATCCTCCCAACGGAACCAGGAAGCAAACCATGAAAACAGAGAAACGGCTGACCTTGTCAAGGATTCCATTTTACTTGGGTCCACAATTAATGCCCATGAAAGCCACAGTCAAGAGAAAAATTTATTTGCCTTGGGCCAGGCTTCTGTAAAAAGCCTCTCTAAAGCATTAAAAAGCAAAGATGACACTTTAAGGACTAAGGTGCTCCTAACCCCTGTCAAGGTATTTTCCATCGCTTTGTAGCTGGTCAACGAAGGATGATTGAAAACTAACTAACGCTGATCTGAAGGCTGATGGTGGCAAACACAATCAAATGTACTATGAACTGCCCCAAGAGCAGGCAGCTCTCTGTTGAAGGAAGCCCTCAGATGAAAGAAAGGCCAGATTTTGCTGTATGCACTTTGGACAAGTTATAGGGAGTCCCTGGAGAAAGACATCATGCTTGATACAGTAGAGGGCCAAAAACAAGAAGCAGGTTCTCAACAAGGCGGATTGACACAATGGCTATAACAATGACCCTTTTCAGGGCCTGAGAGGTATCCAGGGATTCTAAGGGTGAGACAGGACTAGGCAAAGTTTGACGTGTGGTGATATGATTGCTATTTGTTGGAACTAACTTGACAAAAGCAATAGATATGATTGTGGACAGAACGTGATCATAGAGGGTAGAAAGTGCCTTTGTGCTGACAATCGTGGAGATTTGAGAGCTGGTCAGGGCTGCGTGATATTGTGGGTTACAGGCAGGACCGGCAGTTCTAAACTACCCGAGAGCACTCTGGGGAGAAAAGCGAGGCTTTCTACTGTCAGCAAAAGTCACAGTCTTGGAAATCCACAGGCGCAGTTCTGCTCAGTCCAATAGCGTCACTGTGGGTTGGAATCATCTTGATGGCAGAGAGTTAGGAATTTTGGTGATAAAGCACTTGTCTGGAGGGCTGGCTTATGAACATTCCAAGCAGAGACAGAGACTTCTTAAGGTGGGAGGGACAGAATGGGGTGGACACAGAGGGGAGAGCAAAGGAGGGGAGAGTTCAGAGAAAGAGTAGAGTAAGCTCGCATGGAGAATAAAGCAGGAGCCACGCTATAGAGCAGCGGTTCTCAACCTGTGGACCGTGACCCCTTTGGGGCGTGAATGACCCTTTCATAGGGGTCGCCTAAGGCCATTGGAAAACATATATAATGTATAATTACATGTTTTATGGTTAATCACTATGCCGTATGTTTATGTTCCACTTGTAACAATGAAAATACATCCTGCATATCTGATATTTACATTATGATTCATAACCATGGCAAAATGACAGTTATGAAGTAGCAATGAAAATAATTGTATGGTTGGGGGTCACCACACCGTGTGGAACTGTATTAAAGGGTGGTGGCCTGAGGAAGGTTGAGAACCACTGTCACGGAGTATTTCCAAGACCCTGAAAGGAGTTTGGATTTGAGTACATTCACAATGGAGGATATGATTTTATAAATCTCCTGACCACTGTGTGGTGAAAGTTCAAAGCTACGTTCAAGGCTAGGTAGACCTCAAGGTCCCTATTTGGCTTCAATAACCCACAACAGGGCTCATGGAGAGCTCAGAACCTCTCAGAGGATGGAGGACTCTCTCTTTCAGGACCACCCCACAGAACTTTCTATGCAGAAGGAAATGTCCAATGGGCAGTTCAATCCCATATCCACTTTCCGACCCTGGACTTTTAAGCAACTCAGTGTTGCTAGTGCAACCAAGGAACTGAATTTCAGATTTTATTCCATTTCAGTGAATGGTTACAGACAGTGGTATGAGATCAAGGAGCTTGGGGATTTAGAATCCTAATTTCAGAGCTAGACTCTTCCTAAAATGGGGAGTGGGGTGGGAAGGGGCATTGCGGTCCTCTGCACCTCCAATCCCCTGGCCATTCAGACTGGCTAAAGGGGATTGGGAGGGAGGTAAGGCTACAAGGTTTTCTGAGGGTCCCCTGGGCCCGGTGAGCCTCAGGCACAGGTTCCTGAGGCGACATCCCCTCCCCCGCCCCCCCTCCCCCCCGCGTCCCCCACGGCGGCTTGGCTTGGTTCAGTTCGGCACACAAAGCCTTCGGAACCGCTCCCGAACGCACAGGTCCGCGCGCGCGCCCGGCGGCCGCAGGGTCCCGTCTTGGACCAGAGGGGCGCAACGGACCTTGGCGCTCCTGGCGCCCGTGGCTGCGGTGCGGACAGCGGTGCTGGGGGCGCAGAACGGGGCGCGGGGGGGGCGCGGAGGCCCGCGACTTGGCCGAGTGGGAGACCCCTCCCCGCGCAGCCGCGGGGGAGGCGCGGGCTGTCACCGCACCGGATCTGCTCTCTGGGTGGCTTTCGCTCGGCGTGGCGCTGGGGTAGGCCTGGCGCCCGGCTAGCCGCGCAGGTACTTAGGGGAGAGGCGGGGCCTGGCGTCTTTAGCCCTTCGGGACCCCGGCCCTGTCCCTAAGGTCGCCTCCCCGGCTGGGGCCGGTGCCCCGAGGCGCGTGTGGGACTTGGCTGGCTGGAAGGCGCCCCTGACCTTGGTCTCTCTCCAGTGCCAAGTCCGCCCTAGGACCATGGGCGCCACGCTGGGCACCGGCGCACGGCTGGCCCTCCTGCCGGGCGCCCGCGGAGTCTGCCCGCGCTGGACGCCCCCCGCTCCTGCCCGCGGCTGCCACTCCAAAGGCAGTCCTGGGCGCTCGGTGCAGCTGAAGAAGCGCGGTTACGATGTCACCAGGAACCCTCATCTCAATAAGGTAATGGTGCAGGACAGACAGCAACCTGCGCAGAGAAACCCCGGGCTGGCGGGCTTTGGGAAGGAGCTTGCTGGGCGCCCTTGCCTTGGTTTCCCCATTGTCGCCCTGCCTGGAGCAAGGCGTGAATTCATTAGTCCTTTCCAGTCCCCCTCGCCCTTCACCGTGAAGGCGGGGCCTAATTTCCTCTGTGTGACCAGTACAAACTGGTTGAGGTATTTCTGGCTGGTCCTGGTCCGACTGGGCTCCAATCTCCCTGATACTTTGTGATTCTGTTGATTTGGGACAGTTCCCTGAATGGCTCGGAGCCCAAGTTCCCTTACCTGTCAAAGAGAAGGTTGTCTCAGGGGTGTCCTGAGGTTTAGAGCGCTAATGGGAGCAGAGTTGTCTGCACATTGCCTAGCAACCAGAGAAGAATAAACGTCAGCTAAGGTTATAATTATTATTCGACGGAAAAGATTAATTTGCAAGTAGGGGAGACAAAGGTCTACAATTAGAGAACTGTTAGCACTTAAAGGGTATCTGAGATCCTCCCTCAAACCTCCTTCACAGAGGAGAAAACACGACAAAAGGTCATAGGTGTCACCAGCTGATGATGGCTGGCTTGGCTGCTCAATCAGGATCTAGGAGCTTTGCTCAAGTTTAGCCCGCTGCCAGGTGTTTGTGCATTCACTTAAGGCGCAGACATTTGTTTCTGAAGACAGAGTTTAGCAACTATGCTTCAGTTGATTCTATTCGGGCAGAGGGGCAGAGAATGCTGTGAACCCCAGGAAGGAGAGAGCTAGATTTGGAGACTGCTCACCCCCTTCCTCATCTTCATCATCCACTTCCTCCTATGGTTTTGAACCTCTCCTTTCACTTTTCTGTGGCTCAACTTTCTCCTGCCTAAGAGAAATGCTGCTTCAATTGGTTGTGATGACATTGAGATAAAATGCTGAATCTGACATTATATTTGAAATGATAGAAAGGACTCGGTCAAAATAAGGAATTGCTGCAAAATAAGCATTGAAGTCCTTTCTTTGAGTATGGATTGTGAAAATTGGGTAAAGAAATCTGCCTGGAAAAGGCATTTTTGAGAAATAGGAAGAACTCCATAGATGCTAAGTATTATGATAGTTTCTTACAGAATTGATAGAAGAAGAAAAAAACTTTCAATCTCCTATGGCACTAATACCCCTCTATCTTCCCAAAGCCACACTCACAGCGACAAAGTTGATTCAAATGTATAGCATTACTGTAGGTCTGCTGTAGACTGCTTCCTCTTTCAAAGAGTAGCGGGTGGGGGTGAAATTCCAACCTCATGGTTAACAACAGTTTCTCTAGTCACCTCCAACAAGAGTTCTAAGAATGCTCCTTAGAGGCAGGGCGGGGGAGCCTTCATCTCACATGCGTCGGATAGAATGTCCGGAGAGACAGTCCCTGGAGGAGGGCACCATGCTTGGTAGAGAGGAGATGGAAAAGAGGAGAGGCCTCCGTGAGATGGACTGACAGAGTGGCTTCAAGGATGGGCTGAAACCTAAAAACAGTTGTGTGCATGGCCCAGGACCAGGCAGTGTTTCCTTCTGTTGAACGCAGGCATTCTCTGGCACCCAACAACAACTGCTAGAGACGTCATAAATATCAGAGCAGAATTTTGCTTTTCATATATTTCAATGACTGATTTTTCATAAGTAAATTGCTAGGTTTATCTTCCAAAGTGCCCCAAGGGGAGACTCCACCCTCTAACCTGTCCTTTAGCAAATGAGTGCATAACTGTTTGCACCGCCCAAGGGCTATGTTGTAGCTATGTAGTAAATATGAGATTACACTTGGGCTTGTTCATCAGACAGGTTTTGCCTACCTTCATAAGCAATGATGACTCCTATAAAATGGGGCCATTGTTGTCTATTTAAGGCACACAGACAGGTATCATCCTCATTCTATAAAAGTAGCAAGCAGATCTTCAAATGTATCTGGCCTCAGCTCACCTTCGGAAAGCCTCTCATGTCCTCAGCCCCCAGACAGCATTTAGGTCCCCTCCCATTCATGTTATCACTGATTTGATTTCCTTTTGGCACTGAACGCACCATTGTAATATCTGGTTGGTGTGTCTTTCACTTTAGATTGTGAACTCCTGAGGACAGAGGCTCTGCTTGGTCACACTGCATTCCCTGTCTCTGGCTTTTACCATTCTATAAACATTGCTCTCGGTGTGATATCAGTCAAATTTGGGTCTCTTTGCTCTCAGTTTTACTGAGGTCCAGACTCTACAACTAGCCCAATGTGCACATGGCCTAGATAAGCGACTAGATGTATCTAGTTTTGCAGGAAATGTACTTATCTGACCCTAATTTTCATAGATTTCCAAGAATTTCACAAGGTAAATAAAAAAATCACCCCAAAAAATACTACCCCTGGGTTGATTCCCAGTCACAGTGATGCGATGTGGCATTTCTGAGGCCAGGAGCAGATCTCATCTTTCCCCTTGCAGAGTGGCCTTGAGTTCCAACCTGGCAAGTGGACAATCCAACTTGTATCTAACAGCACCACTTGGTCTTCTAAACATGCCAGCAAAAGCCCACTGCCCTTAATTCTGACTCACAGCAACACCGTGGGACAGAGTAGCAACCCTACAGCACAGACAGACACATATTTCCCCCTGGTTCATACTGCCAGCTGTGCCAGTTAGCAGCACAATGCTGTAACCATTGCCTCTCCAGGGCTCCTCCATTTCACCAAAGGGGTGTGTTCTTTCCCACAGTGCCTCCCTCATCCTCCCCATGGGACCCTCATACTAACAAAGATTCTGGCTTGAACACTGTCCCTTCACCTGCTTCTCTACAGTCTTCCTTCCTCCTTCCCTCTCTGCCTGCTTCTTTGATTCTCCCTTCTTTCTACCCTCCCTCCCCCCATTCTCGCTCCTCCCTCACCCCCTTTTCTCTCTTTCTCCTTAGAGCTTGATGTGCAGGGAATGACAAAGAGTGGGGCAGTATTGTCGTGGATGAGCATATCCATGCAGGGGAACCCCAGAAATTGCAAGGCACCCACTGGAGACAGCCTTCCCAAGTGGGTTCTGAGTTCATCAGCACACACACGTCAGGGCTCAATGGCAGACAGCATCTGAGGCTGTGCAGGTTTTAGAATCCCTCAAAATGGGCGGTGATTTATTAGGCTCCCACACATCAAGGATCTGCCTTTGGATGAAGTATGTGTTTCTGTTCAGTGCATCTTGGGAAGTTGATGTTGTCTCCTTTTAGTGGGGAGAGTCTGTCATTGAAGACACTTGACTCATCCATCAGTCAGGAGATGCTTGCTGGGCTGTCTGGGGAATAAGAAGTTTATTGCTGATGCTGTCTTTCCTGAAGGCAGGCTATGTAATATGTTTTCCTAAGGCCTCTGCTTCAGAAGTGCTATGGAGTTGGGTCTTCTTGATTGAAAGAGAGACCACGAACTGGTAAACATTAGCGTTAGAAGCAGTGATTTATTCAGGAGTTGAGCTTCTTGTGCAATGACTTGGGTCATTAAGGCTCAAATGCTGTTTAGATATTCTAGAAATACACAGGAACAGGCAGGTTGGGAGGAAAGCTGTTCCACTTGAATAGCGATTCAGCCTTTTAGGTGGGCAAACATCCGAGTCCAACTCCCAAGGCTTTGTCCTGAAACAACTGAAAAGAATGTATACTTGTATTGGTTAGGCTAAATGTTCAGCAAATGTAACCAACGCAGCCACAGATACTGAGATTTAAACAAGACAGAACCAGACTTACTTCTCGTGAACAAGTTGAGATTGATAACCCTAGCTTCAATTGTAGCTCAGCTATATCTTTCTTGGTCAAAGATAGCTGCCCTAGCCTCTGCTATCAGCTCCATACAAGAGCCAGTAGGAAGAAGTAGAAGAAAGGGAAGGCATGCCGTTTCCTTTTAAAGACACATTCTGGAAGTTTCAAATAACACCTTCATTCACATCCTGAACTTGGTCATATACTATACCTAGCTACAAGAAAATCTAAGAAATATAATACTTACTTGGACATCCATCCATTCAGCTATAAATTCTATACCATAAAAGAAAGAGGGGATGGATATTGAACATACAATACCCTAAACCACTCATTCTACACAAGAGTGCCACTGCCCTATAGAGGCATTTAGAAATCTTGGATGATCTGTGGGTTCAGGTGACCACTGAAGGCTTCCATGGATAATATGATCATATCACCTGCAAGTACATTTGTATGAAGATAATTTTTAAAACAAGCAAGCAAACAAGTCAATGGACAAACAAGTCCACCAACACTTAATAGGTATATCTGTACATCTATAGGGAGACACTGGACCTCTCAGAAGGGCTAAAGAATAACAGTGCCACTTTATGGTCTAAGGTGCCCCTGACCCAAGCCATGGTGTGGTTCAGGACCAAACTGTTCCTAAGGTCTCATGAACAAAGGGTTTCTATTAGTTGGGATCAACTCAATAGTCCATAAGGATGATGGTATCAACAAGCTTTCATTCTCAACTTTACACCAACCTTTAAAATCTACCCATTGCTTTACAGCCCCAGAGCTTTGTTAACTCCATCATCAGCTGTTCGTATTAAACAAGAGCTGTCTAATTGGTCTCTTGGCTTCCTGCCTTGTGCTTTTCCATCTAGTCTTCTAGATTCAAAGAACATATTTGAGAACTGCTAACCATGACTAAAACAGTTGACCCTTTTCTTTCTTTCAGGCTTCCTTCAACACTGTTAACACCCTTCTTTCTTGATGACTTCTCACTTCTCATTGAGCACTTTCTGATCTCCCTATATGAAGCAAACAGCCCTTTTGACCTTTTTCGATCCTATTTAACATGTTCTTTCTCCCACCCCCAATTTATACGGAGTTTCCTAACATACTATTTGGAGCCCTTATAGAGTCGTGGTTACATGTTGGGCTGCCCTTTGCAATTCAAAACCACCAGGCACTGTAAGAGAAAAAGACAGGGCTTTTTAATTCCATTAATCAGTCTCAAATACCCACAGAAGGGTCGTGTTGAGTTGGCACACTCTGAATGGCAGTAAGTTTGGCTTGGTTTAGCACACTATTTCAGGAGCTGTGATCATGCGGTGGGTTCAGGGTTGAGCTGCCAACTGAGAGGTTGACTGTTCAACCCTACTAGCCAGTCCCTGCTCCTCGGGAGAAGAATGAGGTCCACTTCTTCCGAGAAGATTTATAGCATTGCAAACACTATAGAATAGTTCGACTCTGCCTGACAGGGCTGCTTTGAGTTGGGATTAACTCAACAACAGTGGGGTTTAGCTTACTCTTTAATTGGTTTTATTATGTCTATTGATTGTGTGGCTACATTATAATACAAATGCCATAAGGGGGAGAGGTACCGTCTATCAATTCACTGATATAACCCAAGTATATGAACCAGTTCCTGGTCCAGGGTTGCTGCCTAGTTACTGAAAGAGGAAATCATTCAGAGAGATGTCTGCTGAGACTGCCTCATCTCCTCTCTACTTTCCTCCCTCTACTTTCACCAAGGTCTTCTTTCACACAGGAGCCTCTTCTCCTTCAGTGCTCCCACCAGTCTATCTGGAATGTGCACAAATCTGTCATAGGCTCTTGTGTGTGCAGAGGCCTACCGTGAGTCACAGAGTTCCTGGGTGAAGAGGGAGAAGATCCCCACACTCCTTGTTTCCAACTTTACCTTCACTAAATAGAATCTAGGGGAGAAAGGAGCCCTAGTCAGAAGACATAGCTGGTGGCCCTGGAACAGGGAGATAGTTGGGGGTTGGGGGGAACCTTGGGTGGGGGGGAAGACAAGAGGATGCATTTTAGGAAGTGACCCAGGGGCTAAATGGCATTCCTGACTTCGAGGAACTCTTGCCCTTCTCTTTCAGTCCCCAAGAGCCTGAATTCCTCCCATTCTCCTGTCCTAAAAGTGCTTCTTGAAAATAAGCTAGGCTACACTATGAAGAGCTTCATTTCCCTAGGGTCTGAAACTCAAGAGTACCTGAGATGGAATTCTAGGAACACAGGAAAGTGATTTTTCGCTTCTAGAATTGGAACTTGATATTCAAAAAATATTTTCTTATAAACATGGTGTAAATAGTATAATTAGTCTCAAGTCAGAAAACAAAAACAAAACAAAGAACCCAACTCAACAAAACTGTAAAACATAGTGCTATCAGGTTAATTTTGATTCATAGCAGCCCTACTGACAGGACAGAGTAGCACTGTTCCTTAATGTTTCCAAAATAGACTGCCTCAAATTTCTCCCAAGGAGCTGCTAGTGGATTTGAACCACTGGCCTTCCTATTAGCAGCTGAGCCTTTAACCACCGTGCCACCAGCTCTTCTTGAATTGTAATCAAAGAAAGTACATCAATGTTTAATAAGCATTTATGTAATCATTTTGAAGACCCTTCAGAAATAAGGGGATGCATTGGAACAGTGGTTCTCAACCTTCCTTAAGCTACAACCCTTTAATATAGTTCCTCATGTTGTGGTGGGCCTCCCCCCCACCACAAAATTATATTTGTTGCTACTTCTTCACTGTAATTTTGCTACTGTTTTTAATCGGGTAACCCTTGTGAAAGGGTCGTTTGACTCTTAAGAAGAGTCACAACCCACAGGTTGAAAATCAATGTATTAGAAAGTCCTGGATAGAGTTGGAGAAAATGGTAAAGCAAAACGCAGAATCATGAGAAAGATCAAGCTTGTTGTCAGATAGAGCCTGGTGGGACCTCTGAGACTATAGTCTTTGGTCACCCTTCAGGTCTGGGCTCAATTTTCAGTAAAACAATAGACAGATATATAAGGGGAACAGTATCATTTGTATACACTAGCATTACAGTAACAATAATAACAGTACACTTTAAAGTAATCAAAATTTGGACATCAAGTTGGCAGCATTTTCCCAAGGACAAAGGTTCAAAAGCAATAGGCTGAAGGAGAAGTGAAGAAAGGAAACAGGGAGGAAGGAGGTGGGATAAGCGATCTTACATTAAGAGATTACACTGAATGAGATGAAGCAAAAGATATATGAAATGTTGAATTTTTAATTGATGATCACTCCCTAAGATTTTTTTCTAAACACTTTTTAGAAAAGTTGTCATGTAATTTTGAGTGTGTAATTCAACTAATAAACTACGAAGTGAACTATATGGCATTGAATATGATTATAAAAAGATATAACTCTCTAAAAATGATTGCAAGAAAATATATGAGGATGATTGGGATCATGGGACATTCCCCCCCCCCCCATATTACACACATTTCTTTAATATTCTTCTTTAAAAATAAGTTACATTTTTCCTTGGAAATTGAGTTTCAAAATCTCACAGATGAACATTCAGCCCAACTTTTGGAACTTGACCCACTTGTATGATGGGTGGCAGGTGTCTACAGTGGAAATATCTCTTAAGTAGACATTTCAAACTTTCTCTGCACAGAATTAGTTTTCTCCTAGGTTCATGCAAAAATAAAATACTAACACAGGAATCTGCTGCCCGTTCTAAAGACTGTTGTAAATATCAGTGTCCAGGTTGTGTAAGCACCGAGAGAGAGCTCTCACACTGAAATGAGTGTTGTCTGCTTTATACTGAGACAGTTGGCGCATGAAGCTGTCTGAATGGGGCTTAATATGCAGAGTATCTTTGAGTACTTTCTCAGGCTTCTCCCCCACCTCCCTGTTTCCAATTTCTCTTAGTCCTCTTTGGCCTTTGTAAACTCTCTGGTGTAAGAATTTCTTTTGCTTTGCATTTTTGCAATTGCTACCAAAGGTTTCTTTTACCATCTACACTCTCCTTCCCAAATGTCAGTCTTGGTAGTGAGAAAGGGGAATGGGGACCTTGTGATTTGTGTGACCATTGCAAAAGGGTCACTAATGTGCAGCACTTTTGTCTGCAGAGTCATGAATTGCCATCAGCTTCCAAAAACCTTCACTTTGATGTGTAGAGACTACATTGGGAAATCCTTTGGGGTGGTGTCTGACTGCCTCTCCAATGCCTCTCTCACACAAAAGATGCTCTATGATTGTGCGATGAAAATCTGATGGATATCCTATGAACGGGGTGCCAAGGTCACTGGTTAAAAGCATGCATTCATCCAGTATCCCAAAGGTTGCCTGGCAGCCTGGCTAGACCACAGTTCCTCCCAAAAGGACAGTAAGAAGTAAAACTTAACCAGACATTTGAGGAGGGAGATCTTTGATGGAGAGGTCATCAGCTTTTGAGGAACTTGAATACGAGAAGATCAAAACTGCATTTGCTTTTAAAAGTGGTCATTGGAAACTAGAGGAATAAGGGGGGATAGAATCGAATGCTTAGCAATTCGAGAATATTGGCTTTTAAAAGCATCTTGTCTGAATTCTGTGCAGTGGTTTGGTAGCTGACCTGCATGGAAACCACAGCATCAAGGGGTCCTGAGACAGCTGCCACTGGGATGGAGAAGGTTGGTCTCTTGGCATCTTCATTCGATTTGGCATCACTCCTTCAGAAAGCAGAAGGGAGGCGATATCTTCCCATGCAAGTGTCTCTTCAGAATTACTGAGCTGTCTGGTGACTTTCCCACAGGAAAGGCACTTTGGTACCCTGGATAGCCATTATTGCTCTGGTCGCCATTCACCATTCCCTGCTTTGAGGGATTCTAAGACTTCATGGGAGGAGAAAGACTCACATTTCTAATTTGGAAGATCTCCTGATTGCAAACTGCTGATGTGGTTAGCAACTCCACAAGTAGCCCTGTGCCAGCAAGGATCCTTGATTATTATTTCTTTGAAATAATTATAGCATGAGGCATCTTTCTAGAATGCCTAACATGCCAGGCGTGGACTCACTTGATCCAGCATCATGACCTTTCGCAGTGACACTATTATTTTACTTGTATGACAGAGGAGAAAAATAGAAATGGGCACACAATAGCTAGTTTTCCCAAGATCCTGTAGCTTGTGGTGCCAGATCAGGGTCTTGAACCCAGGTTATATGGTTTTAGAGCCCACACACTCAGTATGCTGTCTTGTCACTTTGTGATGTGCAAATGCCATCTCCCTGGGGACCCCTAGGGATTAGTGTCTGGATTCTGATTGCTGTGCCCTTTCCATGGTACAGAGTAGACGGCTGTGCTCCGGCCTGGTTACCTATCCCTCTACTCTCAGACAAGGTGCAGTCACTTTCTCTGACTCTTGTTCAATTCTACAATCTCCCAGTTGGAGGGAACTTTCCAGAATATTGGATGCCTTCTCTGCACTCTCTAAGGATGTGCATCGCCCCCAAGATTCATATGCTTGTTTCATGAGGTTGTTCAAAAGGCATTTGCTGGTTTCCGATTACACTCTGGGGAGCGGAGCCCCAGGGATGCACACAGCACTTCTCCTGTCTCTGAGATGCTTAGACTGAAGGAGGAGTGAGCGGGAACCAGTTATTACATGAATGGGCACAATGAAAGGATCGTGCACATAAGTGCTAGGGGAGCTCAGAGAAGGGGACTGCTGGGGTTTTGTAGGAGCTGACCCATGATGGGAGAATAGCAGTTGACAGAGGAGAGTGACGGAAGAAAAGTCCCTAGCTCACACCTTAAAAGAGAATGGCATCTTCCCAAATGGGTCATCCATCATTTTTGTGGTTTAATGGGCAAAAATTGAGTAATAGGCCTTTATATTATAAAGGGTCGCATGTCTCAGAGAAGTAAACACTATTGGAAAGCCTTTATTTCTACAAAATAGAGTTTTCTTTCCTGTACCTTGACAGGCTCTTTCATTTTACTCTTTGTTTTGGCGTTGTATAATTCCAGAGGGCACAACTCTC
This sequence comes from Nesogale talazaci, assembly GCA_004026705.1. Lineage (NCBI taxonomy): Eukaryota > Metazoa > Chordata > Mammalia > Afrosoricida > Tenrecidae > Nesogale > Nesogale talazaci. The sequence goes on along the minus strand of PVJH01020729.1, from coordinate 3,553 downwards.
ATTGGAATGTCACTTGTCAGAATCTACAGTGCCACCTCTGCCCTGAGCATTCCATGTCAAAAGATCTCTTCACCCTCTATATCTGTCTCACATTTATTTTGTGTGGCCACACCCTTTTCCACATTTTGACTCAGTCTACAATTTTTTTGACTCAGTCTACATTGATGAGAGCATTAACAGAGCCTCCTGTCTCCATTACTGGATGTCATCCTCAGAGCCTCAGATTCTGTCTCCAGTACCAGATGTCCAGCACAAGACCTTCCTCAGGGCACCCTCTCAACAAAGATGAATTTCACGTATTACTTTCACATTCCATCCTCCTACACAGATCAGAAGCCATTATGGCTAAGGCTGATACTATCCCAATCCATCTGCTGTCTCTTCTGCACTCAGTGCAAAGCTTTCTCTCACAGTGTGAATTATTTTTAGATTGGAGAATTGTTAAAATCAAGACAAACCTTTTATTCTAGCTATATAAAAATGTACCCAGGATTCGGGAATATATTTGCTTAATATGTTTTCTGTTCTGATGCTGTGCCAGGTGCACTTTATCTAAATAACATCACCTTACTGCTGCTCTGTTCTCATCCTTGAGGCTGATTTCATAGTATTAAATAAATGTGGACTTGCTTTAACTAGCAATGGTCTAAAGGATGTGGGGACTCATAGAAAGAAGTCAGTAAAAATAGCGGTGGTCCCGTACCCTGGGACCAAGTAGTAGGTAATAATATTTGCTAAGGTCTAGAGACTTGGAACCAAAAACCCAAGATCACAATCCAAACTCTGGGTTTAATCACATTCATAGACATGGGGTCCTGGGGAAATCACTTCATTTCTCTGAGCCTCTTTCGTGGCTATAAAAAGAGTTGGTGCTAAAATATACCAAGTTCCCACGTTGCTATCATGATGCAGTAAAATAATATACATATAGCTAACTGTAAAATAATAAATTAATTCTTCATTAATTCATATCTGTGAGGTTCCGGTACACTCATAAAACAGAAGAAAGTCCTACATGGCCTGTAGAACAAGTCCCACTTCCAGGAGGGTTTTGACTTGGCCCTTGTCCTCTCAGAGCACTAGAAGAGGAGAGGAAGACATAAGAATCAAAGTCCAGTCTCCCTGGGCACAGACAACATCTAATTTAGGTAAAGACACGATAAGAAAGAGGTTAGCCAAGGAAGAGTGCGTATCCTTGTTAGAGGTTAAGCCTGGTGATACTGTGTTGTTTGAAAGAACAGTAAGTAAAAATATGTCTGACCACAAAAAATTCCAGTGCTGGTGATTCCAGAAATAAATCAGAAAATTAGACTAGTGGTGTCGAGTGGTCCCCTCCATTCTCTGAGTTTCAGGAGTCTCAAAATTTTGTCTGAATGTTTTGGCATGTTCTAAAATTTTAAAACTTCCTATGAAAAAAATAAGTCTATATTCAATGGGGTTAGTCGGTCAGTCGTCAGTCCACCTACTACCTATCTACCTGCCTACCTACTAATCCACTATCTACCAATCATCTTCCTTCCTACCACCCAATGTACTATTGATCTACCTACCCACCTGTGACCATTCTAAGACTCCCAAGCTCATGAAACTCTAATAGACAAGAAGTTGTCACCATTGAAGTTTAGCATAAAAATTAAAATGGCGCTTCAAATTCAGCTAAATAGGATCTAGCTGAGACAATTTCATTAGGCCACCTGTCAGTTAGACTGGACAGAGAGTTTAAGATGATCCTACAGTCTCCACATATAATCAATATAGATTTATATATTTACAATATTTATATTTCAAATACCTCATCTTTTAAAGCCCTACAGTTTCCACATATAATCATTACAGACTTACTATAATTTACTATAATCATTATAGATTTGCTAATTATTTATTTAGAATAATTTCATCTGTGTGGGGAGGACTCTTCTAAAGAAGATCATCTTATCCAGCTTTTGTCTCTAACATGCTACCCTTGTTTTATAGAGAAGGGTTCAGAGGCGCAGAGCTCTGGGAGGAAGTGCTTATTGAAGAATGACTCCAGCCCCTCTTGGTAGGTCTTTCTTCTCCGACACTCTCTGCCTTTGAAAGTAACACTTTGCCTGCAGTCCTGAAATAGTGCCTGGAATCAGCTGCAGTCACCCGAGGCAGAAGTGTCTTGGAATCTCTCCATAGGAAGGCAGATAAAAATGCCATTAAGCAGTCTCATATCTCGAAAACCTACACATTTAGTGACATAGCTCCTGCTGTCGCTTCCTGTGTACCTGTGGCTGATGGATGGACTGGTCTCAAGGCCTGCTTTCCCGTTTGGTGTTTTTATTTTTCTTTGCTGTAATGGGATCTTGAAAACAAAAGACAAAGCATCTGGCAGAAAACTCATTCCTCATCTCCTCCCTCTCCTTTCCTATCACATTGATTTTATTTTGGGTCTCTTCGAGCCCAGAATTATCTGTTTGGACTGATGAAATCACTTGAGGTCACAGGACAGTGTGAGTAGCCCTGCAGTTGCACAGCAGTTGCCACCCAGTGAAACAGGAGTCATGATGGATGGTGTGGAGAGCTGCCTACAGCAGCCAATTTTAGAAACAACCTTTGAAATCTGCCTGTCAGAGCTGAAATATTTCCCCTGGTCTCACCCTCTATGAACTGCCCGAAGCTTCTGCTCCTGTCAGAAAGCCTCGCAGCTCTAGACTGTGGGGTAGAGTGTGGTTCCCGTGGGGTGGCTGTCCAGGTGTAACCAGGAAGAGAGCCTGCTGAGCAGAAGACAGTCCTGCCCTTGGCACCTGCCTTGACCGTGAGGCAGGCACATCCTGAGCACCCTCAGCTGTTCTGTTGACTGAGTTGTTTAGTGTTCTGTGACCTTCTCCCAGTCATCTGAACACAAAGTCCGCTGCCTCCCCTGGGACTCAGAATGGCTGGGATTAAAAATACTGAAAATAATCATAACATTTCATGTAGAAAAAGAATGCTTGGAAATTGATGGTGGTAACAATGGTTCAATTCTACTTGATATGAATGAAATACGGCATGATATGATATACTACGTATTAAATTCAAACCAGTAATAAAGAAAAATGATAATAATGCTTAAATAATGCCAACCAGGCCAAGTCTTCTTATAGATGCTTTACATATATTTTCAAACAAAGGAGAAAATGTGAAGGTAAGCTACATATAGTTCTCTCACCTTCTGGTTCTGAGTCCCCCTCTCTCTCCTTTAGCAATGTCCATATAAACTATATCCTCAGTGTCTTTGTGGAACTCCTGGACTGCATAGGGCTGTTAACCTAAGTGAACCTTTTCCTTCTTACATGATCCTGATTAATGCGTTTGGTCTTTACTTCCCTGCCTATTCATCCATCTATCTATCCACCCACCCATTGTTTATTAAGGACCTATCTACCAACCATGATTAAGTGTTGGAATAACACTCTAAACCTTTAGTACTCTATTGAGAATACAAAGGAGCTTCAAAAAGTTCTTGAAAAAATGGTATGAAGAGATCACGGAATTGTTCCATGAACTTTTTTGTGGCCTCCTTGTATAATCCAGTGGCTGAGACAGT
>PVJH01020728.1:0-31068 GCA_004026705.1 Nesogale talazaci | reverse complement strand
TCTCCAGACTAATCTATCTTAGATTTCTCAGAACTTCTAGAATAAGAGCTCATCCAAACCCTTGAATGAACATTTTTGGAGCTTTTCATTTCTGTTTCACTGCTTCTCTCTCAGCAAACTTCTATGGAAGGCCACCTTTGATTCCTCACTGGAATGATCTCTGGTGTTAGAATTCCAACCTTGAAAACCAGTCTGTGTACTATGACTGTTTCAACTTCAAGATTTCCGAATACGGAAATGTGCCCCCCCTCTCCATCCCACCCACTGCTTCCACTTTGAACTAGAAAAAAACAAAAACAAAACTGCTGGCCTAAAGGGTGGTTTTCTTGTCTGTTGTTGTAAATGCAAAAGGGACATTTCACCTTATGCCATTAATGGTTTCAGGTAACACCCAGTTAGTCATTTCTAATTAGAATTAAATGAAGTGGTAATTCCCAATTCTACTTTATCTATTTTCAGGGAATCAAAATTGTCAGAAAAGTGAACTTTTCCAGTGATCAGGACCACTGAAGAGCCTTCTCACTAGAGGACATGCATCTTTCTCCAGTGGTGTGCTCTGCTTCTGGAGACAGCAGCCCCTTGCCCTCCATTTCGCAGAGTCGTCTGCTCACATCGTGTATGCCACTGAATCACAGAACTTGCTTTACCCTCTAGTTTTATAGTCAATACTGCTACCCATCGATGCCTGATTTCTCAGAAGGAGATATGGAAGCCTACTGGTACTCTGGTCCTTTCGAAAAAACTTCGCTATAATTCTTTTATTCCAGACAAAGCTGCCATTCCTACAAGTCTATACAGCTTCTGCCACATTTCCAGGTAGACTGTGTTAAAAGGCTCCACAGTGGGCCGTTACCCCACACTTAGAGCAGCTTCGACGGCTCTCCAAGGACTCGTGTTCCATTTCTCATTTGCTTGGTAACAAACTCTGAAGCGTCCTCACTGAAATCTCTAATGAATGCCAATTCTTCCCCCACAGGACCTGATTCGGACATTTATTCTTTTACTTCTTAATATGCTTCCCTTGATGGGTCAAATATGCTTCGGTGACCCCAGTTATCCATATAACTTACAAATCTTTACTCCTAAATTTCAGCCCCAGTCCTGGTCTTTATGGGGGTCCTGGTGGCATAGTGGGTCAGGTGTGGGGCTGCTAACTGCACTGTCAGCACCTTGAACTTTACTTTACGTCATAGAGATGTTATCTCTGAAATCTACAGGGCCAGTTCTACTTTGTCCCATGAGGTTGCAATGATTCAGAGGAAGCCATCCAGGGAGTCAAAAAACAAAAGCAGTAATTAAGGAAGACATCCAGGGAGTCAAAAAACAAAAGCAGTAATTAAGCGTTACTTTTACTTTTTCAAGTCAGAGCTGTAAAGATCATGGCATCAACATGCAATTATTCTAAACATGCTCTCAAATTACCCACTCGTGGGTGGCCTAATTACACTACCCCAAAGAAATAATGTTGCAAGGAGGAAGAACGTGATAATATTGGCTCCACTCCACTTACCTGTACAATAGGCGCACCGATTCCTCCATTGAGCCAAACCCAGTGAAGAGTAGGGATCACTCCATATCCCGAAACAGAACAAAAGATGACTGAGCGGAGTCGCTGCCACTGCTGTGTAAGGTAATTGGGATGAATCTGAGCAAAGAACACCGCCAGGATCATAGCGAGCACGGTGATCAAGTACACCTGGCGCCAGTACTAAAACGAGAAGAGACACCGTGTACTTGTTAGGCATGGAGGGAGGGCGGTGGTAATTTTGACTTTCACATCATACATTCTACACCACCTACTTGGCATTTTCATTTCTCAGCATGATTACCTTTCTGCCTGTGAACAATGCCCGTGCCAAGACACGTTAGGTTCCCTAGGAGGGCAAACCCGGGTCCCCATTGAGCAGAAAAGACCACATCCAATGGTGTGAAAGTATCCTGAGTGGCTGTTATGTGCTCAGCCCAGTGTAAGTTGTGCAGAAGCAAAGATGACTATCAAGTGACCTCTCCCATCTAATCATCAGTATTGTAACTGAGTTGTGAAGGTGGTAGAAACAGAGGAGGAAAGAATTAGCTTTATTTGAGTAACTAAAACTGCTTCACAAGGGAGGTGACAGCCAAGCTGGGTGTTGAGGAACACATAAGACTTTGTGGGACAGGCAGCTGGGAAGTTTTGAGGGGTAGCCAAAAAGCAGGACCACTGGCAGGCTAAGGATTTAGAACTCATATTGCTTGCCATTGAATCTCTTCGGACCCACAGGGACGCCACGGGACAGAGCAGACTGCCTTCGAGATTTCTAGAGCCTCAGCTTTCGACATGATTTCAAACTGCTGATCTTGTGGATAGAAGCCAACACGTATACTGAACCCCCCTCACCAGGGCTCCTTCCAGGTCTGAGAGGGATATTGTATGGCATCAAGCTGATTCTGACCTGGAGTGACCTTGGGCGACAGCGCAGAACTACCCGCGGGCCTTTCCCGACTCTCAGGTACATGGAAGCCCATCGCCAGGACTCGGGGGTTGTGAACCACCATTTTTTGGTTAGTATTATCAAGCACTCCTGATAGTCATTTTTCAAGTTGACTTATAAGGAGTGAACTCTTATCCATATGGAAAAGAAAGAGGTAACAAGGGAGCTAAAAGTTACTATAATCATTTATTTAAAGAGAATGAGGCCTTGGGCAGTTGTTGAGCAAGGGAGAGAGGCTTCAGGAAATAAACTCAAAATTAACTTACGTACCATACATGTTAATAGCTGATTGACTGGATGCATGAGAGAATATCGGAGGCTACCTGGTGGTTTGTACCCTGAAAGGCCTGATTAAGGTTCTATTAATGAGCGAGGGAACAAAGATGATCTAGAGGATTTGGTGTCTGTGTGCAAAACGTTGGGTGGAGTTACAGGGGATATGAGAATGTTCATTTTTAAATATACTTAGTTTGGAGGGCTTATGAGACATTTATGTCTCTAAAGGAGCAGTTACAGCTGGTTTTGAACCTCAAATGTTAATATCACATATGACTGACATTCATACACTGGGAACCACTCACTACGTGAAATCACATGCCTAATTGTTTTGTGTGCTCAAATATGCATTCTCCTGGATGGAGTATCCATTGTGTTCACTCTGATTCTGAAAGCAGCCTGTGGACCTTGAAAGGTAAAGATCGAACCTCAATTTGTTTATTACTTAGAGCAAAAGAAGTATTTTTTCCCTTTATGGTAACATGTATTAGATTCGTTCTAGTCACTATCAGGGGCTTGATACTGACTCACAGCAGCCCAATAGGACAAGGGAGAACTACCCCTGTGGGTTTTTGAGATGATAACTTTTTACAGGAATAGAAAGCTTCATCTTTTTTCCCATAGAAGTGATTTCAGGCTGAGCCCCGGTGGCGTAGTGGTTGAATGCGGGACTGCAGGCCACGGGCTTGGTGGTTCAAATGCAGCAGCAGCAAGGCAGGGTAGCTCCCACGACCACTAGAGGGCAGTGATGCCCCCTCCCAAAAAACAAACAAACAAACAAACAAACAAACAAACAAACAAAAAGTGATTTTTAAACTGTGGGCCTGGCAGATCGTTGCCCAAGGCATAAGCAGTATACCACCAGGGCTCCTTACACGATCTTGGGGATAGTGTTCCAGATTAGAAAACTAAGTGTCCCACTAGTCTCTGATGATCAGATTTGATGTTTAACAGGCGAAAACTGAAAACAAGCTTTGAGAAAGAAGAATATAAATAATTCAAATATTACAAGGTTGCAGGCATTGGCCTGTACTTACATCCTTTTCTTTTAAAAAGGACAGGTGAATAATTATCATGAAAATGACCAAGTTATGAAAGCTAAGCAGACACGAATAGCTTACTACTAGAACCAGCCCACAAGGTTAATGGCACCTATACATTTAATTATCTTATATTTAATTATGTCAAATCAGGCCTTAGGCTGATTTCCACAAGGCAAAAATGGACTTTGTGAACTTAGGGCTCAACTAGGTTAGAAAGCATAGCTGACCTAGAACCAATGATATGTCTTACACTCATTAAAGATACTCCACACCCCTGTGGACCCCCTCTACACCTACCCACCAGAACAGAAGACTGAAGAAAAAACACAGATGTCTTAAGTACAAAATTACAGTACTGACTGACTGTACTGACAGTCATATTCACTTTCCTTCCTTCTTTTTTTTAACTGAGAGAAGAGTAGAGGATAAGAGGGGAAGATGGAGGGCAGGACCAAGCTGTATAATGTTAACAAGTGCTAACTTGTTTAACTACAATCCTATAAATGCAAAAATAACACGTATGTAATGTAGGATGTTTATCTGAGGAACCACAAAGCTCTTCAGAACGAGTGGGCACCTTCACTGTCTACTGTCCACATTAAGTTCTTTCAGGACAACTTTTTACACTACTTTTTTCCGATGGGGCATTGACGAAATCAGTGTGAAACTGAAGAGATCACAGGGCCCTTTGAAAACAAGGGAGCTTATGCCTTAAAATGAGACTCCTGTTTCTTCTCTAAGTTAATCAGATACTGATTTAATAAACATAAGAACCTTGGCCAAAAGAGCCCTCGGGTTCTACATGAAAGGAAGAATGTAAAAGGCTTTTAAGCTACTTACATTGTTACAGTAAAAAGCATAAAACACTCCGGAGACATAGCAGCCCAGTATTCCAATGGAAATCCCTGCATAATCCAGTGCCATCCATCTTCGGCAGGTTTTTTCTGACCGGTGGCAGGAAAAGAGATGATAGCCTACAGAGCACAGCATACAGACCTGCGGAAAAGCACAGACCTCAGCAGGAGGAAAACAAGAGACTGAGGCAACTCACGCATGCTGCTCAGGGAAGCAGTGAGGACACAGGCTTGCCAGTCATACAGAATTGGCCTTGGGTTTGAGTGCTGCCCCTTATGAGGCTGGCTCGTATTCTGAAAATCTTCTGTGATTCATAAGCCCATCTTATGCCCAAGGACTCTAAGGTCAGGCATAAGATGGGCTTATGAATCACAGATTTTCAGAATATCAGTAGAAGCTTATTTTGCCTTGTGAAGGAGGTTTTTTTTTAAGTTTCGTTTTAAAGAAGAATATGTGTGTAAACATTTCAAAAATAGAGTTGTACAATGTAAGTCCTTCCCATTCAAACAATGACCCTACAGGAAGCTATAGATAATATTAGGTCCTGTCCTAAGTGTTTTCAAGGTACATATAAATATCTATGATATACATGTCTATATGCATGTATTGACATAATTCAGACACATTTGCTATACTAACAGAATCACCCTATACACTCTGCTCCACGAGTAGTCAGACTTGACTTTTTCATATCTATGATAATTAATTACATAGAATTTACTTCTAAGGTTAACATGGTTTGGTTGACCTTCCCCTAACCTCACCCCCCAAGAAAACACAATGCAAGACTTAGGTTGACATGCTATGACTGCCGATCTGGGGGCAAAACTCATCTCAGCTGATAGCGGCTACACTGGATCCATCTAAACACGGGTTCTATGTGGGGTAGCTGTCCCCAAAACTTGTTGGACCGCTTCAGTTTACTACTTGGAAGATGTCCACTTGTGTTGTCATAAACATCATATTAACCCTTTTTCCCCCTCCTGTAACACAAAGTTTTTTTGGCAGTGTTGTGGGAGGCGCACTGAAGAGGCAGGGACAAGGGTGCCACTGATCTGCAGAGACACGTTCCAACCCCTTCTGATTGGAACACCTTGTGCTCCAATGAACTGACACCTGGGGAGGAGCCCCTTGTGACTCACTCAGTACATTCTCTGTGCCAGGGAACGACAGCTCTGCCATAATGTTGGATGGCACACGAGCTAGTCACAAAACAGCAAGGAGACGCAGCCCTGGCTGCCAGGAGAAGAAAAGAGAGGTAAAAACAGGTTGGCCGACAGCCATACACACACAAAGACCTCATGGGATCTTAACCTGAACATCAAAAGTGGTTATTTCTGGCAAAGGAAATGTCAAGTAATGCTTTTGCTTGAATTTTTTTTTTTTGTGTGTGTGTGTCTTATAGTAAAAGTGAACTACAACAAAATCAGCCTCATCATCAACAGGAAAATAACCAAAGAGAAAAACTATGGTATGAAAGGAAAATTAAAAGCAACCGTGTCAATTAAAAAAATACTTCAGAGTTTTAAAAAGTTACCCTGTACACAGAATGCCTTGTTTGAAAGGGGAATATGTTAGAGTCCCTTAAAAATTGATGGGAAAAGAATTCTGGTCTAAAATAAGTGTTTCCATGAACTGGGAAGTTTACTTATGTGGAGTACCTTATTCCACCAGGGTAGACGCGTTATCACAGTATTATTGCCAGAGTACATCTAAGGTCTTGGCATTTCAGCAAAGTAGCTGGTCATCGAGCACCTGCCTATTTCTCCAGTCTCACTGCTTCCACTCGCCCAGGATCCAAGTATAGAGAGGAAACCCTGATATTCCAGAAAAGCGCTAAGCTGCTTTGGAGTCTTAAACTATACTTTTCTACTTATATGCACTCGTTCCTGCCTCGGTGACTTGATCTTTATGACACATTGGTTTTGTTCAGCACCTTCTTCTTGGTGCCTAGCATAGTAGTGATGCTACTATGTTACACCCCACTACCCCCGCACCCCCAAATAACTGCCATACAGTCAATTCCAAACTGAATGTACATGAACTCAATCAGTGTCCTCTTCTTCCCCCAGGCTCTGACCTCTTGCTCCCCTCCGGAAAAGGGAACAGGGAAAGAACATCTCTCCACCTTCGAAGCCTACTGGGTTGAAAAGAGACTCTCACAACAACCTACAGATATCCTCTCATCGCATCACGCTGCATGCTTGCACGCTGGAGGGGAATGAACTACCCGACCTCGTAAGCTCTTCACTGCAAACGCTGTGTGTGGAGTGTGGTCATGAGCTTGAGTTTGCCTGAGTAAAGTTCTCTTGACCACAACTATGTTTGTGGAAGGACTTACCTGGAAGCAGAAGAGACAGATAGAGCAAATGACAAAGTCTTCTCTGGATGCGCTGGCCGAAGGCAACACGGATGTCATGTCATAGATTCCCAGCGTGAAGAAGAGGAAGAAGCCCAACAAATGGCTCCAGATGTTTACCGTCTCATTCGATAAAATAAACAAACTGGAAAATAAACAGAGTCCAGATTCAGATCGGATCACTCACTGTCAGCACTAGAAGTTAGGGGCAAACTCATCTAATATTTGTTATTTTAAGTCCTTGAAATCCGGACTGGGCCTTTCTAAACTTGACACCTCGTGTCATTTCACTGATGATTTTTCTTTCTATAGACTTTAGAACTTTTTGGGTGCTCACCCCTACCATCATACCTATGACTTGCTTCCTCACATTAGGGTTATTTACATAAAAACCCCATCTCCCCCCCTCTGGCCTGGTGACACCACCCTTACAAGACAGTGCGTACAATGAAAGTGCCACTCTGCCCAGCACAATTGATTCTGGGGGGGAGGGGGACCCCCTCGTAACTCGACCCACTGAATTCATAGTGATCACCAAGGCGCTATCACTTCCTCATTGTGAGAAGTTGTGCTTCTGCCAGGGCCTCAGACTATCGAGTGATTGGTCATCAGACTGAATAAAGTGAATGTGTGCCTTGCCATTTTGGCTTTTTTTCAAGCATGAAGCATTTAAGACCTACTTATAAGGGGATGAAGGGAGAGGGCAAGAATGTGCTGGAAAACATCTAACTATAGAACTTTTTTTTTTTTTTTTTTGACAATCTGTATTATAGTTGTCTATCAACTAGACCTTTTCATGTTGTGAACTCTGAGGAGCCCTGTTGGCCTGGTGGTTATGCACAGGACTGCAACTCACCAGGAAAGTGGTTCGAACTACCAACAGATCCACTCGGGGGAAGAGCGATGGAGTTTTTGACTTCTGTAAAGCCTCAGCAGCTCCAAGGTACTGTTCTACCCGTAAGGGTGGCTACCATTGGCAGGGAGTCAGTCATAGGCAGTGAAAGTAACCTGAGTAATTGAACTGAGAGGCAAAATCTTTGTACATTCCTTCTAAGCAACACTGGTATCAGCAGAACAGTGTGTTTTCTATAAAACCTCCCACTTAGAATCTGCGCTGGTTGGTCAACTCCTGGTTGAAGGGAGAAAGGGCACAGGCTGGAGGTGGGAAAAAGCAAGTTGGTGGGATGAACACTCGGGAGACTATCTCCTCTGGAGGACCTATTCTTCTTCTGGGAGAAGCTAGGCCTGTTCTCCGTTCCAAAATCAATCATTATCTTCCTCACTGTCCTTTGTTTAGTTTTAAAATCACTGATGACCGCGACCATTTATCACATGCTTACAAGCCCTGGTGGCACTGGATAAGCATTGGATCCGGTGGCGCAAACCCACCAGCAGTTCTATAGTAGAGAGGTAAAGCCACTTGCTTCCATCAATAGAAACAGCCTTATAAATCCCACAAAGGGTCGAGTCGGAATCTACTCCACCTCAGTGGGCTGGAGTGTGGGTTGACATCAGGCCATATGTGGCATTTTGCATATATAACGTCACAAAACCATTTTTTACCTCCCCAAAGCAGAGATTGTGATTGCCCTTATTTGTTTTTGCGGCATCACTGCCCTCTGGTGGTGGGAGTAGGAGGCCCAGCCTTGCTGCTGGATTTGAACCTCCAACCCAGTGGGCCGCAGTCCCACGCACAACCACTACGCCACCGGGGTTCAGCCCTTGTGATTGTCCTTATTTTACAATGGTGTGTGTGTATGTGCATGTAGACTTCAGAGGAGCTAACTTCTCCTTAAGGTCCCAGAGCTAATAATAAAGTGGCGGTTCTGGATCCTGAAGTCTTTTTTGACTCAAGAACTCACACCCTAAAGTACTAGATGGCGTCTCCCATGAGATCAGAACCCTCCCCATGGAGCACAGAGGACCACTGCCGTGTGGGCTTGACTGCCCCCACCTCCTTGTGGTGTTCCAGGTGCTGCTCGAGTTCCTGAAGCCCAGGAGGCATTGTGAGTGAGTAGAAATTGGGATTCAAATCGTCAAGTCCTGGGGGTCATCTACTCAAGTCAAAGAAAGATGGGCAGTGACATCACCTGCAACCATAAGTCATGGCAGGATTGCAGGAATGGAGGAAAGGCCATCCCCCAGTGTAGATCAAGAACCAGCCAGACAGGTGGTGCTGCGTGAACAATAATTCTACCACCCACATTCTGACATTGACATTTGCCGCTATTGTGACCTACAGTCAAGCACCACCCCCAACTTCACCCTGAAGCCTTGCATTGAAGTCCTCGGGGGGCCCAGAACAGTCCTTTTTCCACTGCTTGTTTTCAACAGAAGCTTTTCAGTTTTTCAAATGGACATAAAAAGCCCTTTCATATAGAGATTTCTGTGGAGTCAAAGGCAAGGCTAGGTGCTCACTCCTCATGGGTTCTGTTTCTACGGGGCTTTGCCTACATGGCGTTTACCACCCTTATCACCAAGGTGATTGTATAATAATGCAGCTATCTCTGTAACACCTGTCACCTAGGCTAGACTGTGGTGGCTTCTTGGGAACTAGGAGGCCAGGCACGCTGTGCTCTGTCGGACCTGGTCGAGACAGGTACTCCAGGGTACAGACAGGGCCTGGTGCCTGGCAGGTACTCCAGGTTTCGAATCACTCTGGGCTTTCTAAATCTCTCCACTAATTCCGCGTACACTAATTCTGGCCCAAAGCATCCCAATTCCCACAGGGCTGCTCCAAGAAGCAGCAAAGCTTAGCTATGCGCAGGGGGAGAGTGATGGATACGCCACTGACCACTGTGGGAGCGGTTCTTTCGACCGTGTATCCCACTGGGGTAAAGCAAAGCGCACCATCAGCGCTGACGGTGGTCATCTCCGTTACCCTCTTTGTTACTACCTGATCAGGGAGCTGGAGCGGGTAATGAGCGGGGAGAGGCGGTGGGACGGGATGGCATGGGCGGGATGCCAAGGAGCGGCCAGCGAGGAAGTGTTCGGCACAGCGGAGGGTGGGCTGAGCAGCCCGGAGGCCGGACAAAAAGGGAGCCGGGGAGGAGGGGCCCCGGCGTGCGCCCCGCGTCCCGCCAGACTGTACCTTTTGATACACAACCTGGAGGGCAGGTAGGCCCGGTAGCCGTCGGTGATGTACGGATTGTCCTTGAGGGACACGGGGATCTGCTCGTAGGTGTAGAGGCGGATGCCGCGGGGCACCAGCACGGGCCAGTACTGGTAGCTGCCCAGCTCGATGTAATGGGTGCTCTTCAGCAGCTTCTGATGCATCGTCCCTGGCCGCCGCCGCCGCTCCGCGACAGGGCACCTCGCCCAGACCCCGCCTCCCCGGGGAGGGGGTCTCGCCGCCGGAGCCCCCCGCCCCGGAGCCTGGGGACCTGCTGCTCGGGTGCGACCACCCCGCGGCAGTGGAGGCCGGGATCCGCGCACAGACCGGTCACCGCGTCAGCGCCGCGGAGGGGCGTCGTCGTCGCAGCCTTCTCTGACGTCATCACGCAGCGGCGGGCCCCGCCCTCCGGCGCGGTCCGGGAGCTCGCGGGCCACAGGCGCGGGCCAGGCGGGCTGCTGTGCGCTGGGGCCGGCGCCAGGCGCCTCTAGCGCCCCGCTGTGGCGGTGCCGGGGCTCGCCCGAGCCCGGGAAAAGCCAAGTGAACTCTGCACTCCCTGGTTTTCCAGACGGTGACTGACTACTTCGTGGAGCCGAAGGCCCCGCGTCTCTCCCGGGAAGCAGCGGGCCATTCAGCCCCCTTCAGCAGTTCCTTGGAAGAAAGACCCCGGGGTCGCTTCTCTAAAGGTTGCAACCCAGGAAACCCTATGGAACAGATCTCTGCAGTCACCCCGGATCCAAAGCGAGACTACAGATTTGGGTTGGTTTGGGTCTTCGTTTTCTTTAACTGGATGGTCACTTTGGTGTATTCCGACCCGATTAGTAAGCGCACACACGCACGTCTGTGCCACCCCAGGGCCTCAGCTTAGAGAACCGCCACTGCCCCTTCTCAAACCAGGTTTATGTGATTTGAAGCATCCAGGAAGAGTCTCTAGTTACTGCGACAAATAAGAACAATAAAAGCTGCCCAATCTACCCAATGTAAATCACAAATGTATATTCCTGGCGCTTTTTTTTTTTTTAACGTTCGTCAATTCAGCAGTGAATTCTAGCCACCTTTGGCAATGTTCATTCCATCCATAGGTATAAGAAAACTCAATGGAGTTATGATTGTAATATTTACTCATTCGTTTCGTCACATTTGTAATACGTTTGATGAACTACTGCATTTTATGCCCTTGCATTTGTTACTTCAGTAAACAAACATATAATGTAAAGAGAAAAACTGCCAAACAACCAGTGAAAATATGGTTAAGGCTAAATCACACAAACTGATGCTTCTCACATAAAAGTGAAGAATATTGCAAAAAAAAAAAAGTGAAGAATATTGCAAGTAAGGATGCCAATCAAGGAGCAATATAAAAATAAAAGTTTCATTATTTTTTTCAGATATCATTTAATATTTTTCATTAATATTTTAAAACCATTATCTACTTTGGTGTACCTCTTTTATTGTTCTTTTTTGTTGCTGTAGCTAGTATTAACTGTGAATTTGGTAAGAACTACCTTCCGGCCTATCTTCTTTATAGTTAAAATGATCATCCCTCTTCCCTCATGATGTCACTACTCCTACTCCTGTCCCTGAGGGTTTTATCCTGAATTCCATGTATCCAAAACTCTTATCTGTATCAATGTGTATACTCTGGGCTAGCAGGATTTGTAAGGTAGAACTGGGTCAGGGTAGTGGGAGGAGGAAGCATTCAGGAACTAGAGAAATGATGTGTGTTTTGTCGGTGCTATACTGCCCCTGGTTGAATCGTCTCTCCTTGTAACCCTTTTGTGGTGGATGTTCAATTGTGTACAGATGGGCTTTGTGTCTCCACTCCAACCCCCTCTTTCACTTCGATATATTTGTTTTGGACCTGTAGATACCTGATACTTCCTCCCATTGACACCTTGTGATCACATAGATTGGTGTGTGTCTTCCATGTGAACTTATTTGCTTCCCTGCTAGATGGCCGCCTGCTTAACTTCAAGCCTTTAAGACCCCAGATGCTTTATCTTTTGATAACTGGGCACCATCCACTTTCTTCACCACACTTGTGTATGCACCCAATTTGTCTTCAATGATCGTGTCAGGATGGTGAGTATCAAAGAGTGCTTGATTATTAGAACAAAGTGTTCTTGTGTTTAGGGAAGCCTTGAGTAACGGCCCAAAGTCCTTCTGCTATCTCGACACTTGACATATAAATATATGTACCTTGGCCTCTATTCCTTTCGTTTTACATTGATATATTTACATACATACGTGCCTATAACTGTATTATAAACAGCATCTGCATCTTATTTCTTTCCTGATTTCTTTAGGAAGCCTGTTGACATTGATAACTTAGTGCTAGTGAATTGGTACTAGTGAATGGAGACCCTCTAGGACAGGGTGGAACTGCTCCTGTGGATTCCTCACAATGTAACATTAGACAGGAGTAGAGAGCCCCATCTTTCTCCTGCAGACAGGCTAGTGGCTTCAAACGGCTGGCCTTTTGGTGAGTAGTCCAACACATAACCACTATGCCACCAGGGCTCTGGACTGATGACTGTAATCTTTCTTAGTAAGAGCTTTCTGGTCACATTTCCAGCCCACAACCAATCTGATGGCATACACAGCTCAGTGCTCAACTGCTAGCTGGAATAACCCACCGAGAGGCGCCTCAGAACACAGACCTGGTATCCACTTCTGGAAGGTGGTCACTCTGGAAGTCCTATAAAGCAGTTCTTTTGTCACACTGAATCAACCTGGCAAAACCCCAAAAACCCAAAGGATGGCGTTCGTTACCATTTGAGAAGTGGTACGTGTTGGTAGTGAAGGGCTTGATTTTGAGGTTATACTACCTGGATTTGAATTGCTTTTCATCTGCTTATTAGTATGGTATCCTTGTGCAAGTTACTTGACCTCTCTATGCCTCACAGATAACACTAGTTTGTATTATGAGGATTAAATCAGTGACTCCATGCAACAGTTTAGGAAAAATTCCAAGCACATAGCTGTTATGTCAAGTTGATTCAGACTCGCAGTGACCCTGGAGAACAGAGATCACAGTCTGACACAGTTTTATTTTGGTATTTGTGTTATTTTGTTGTTATTATTTGTGCTTATTGCTATTTTTTATTGTGTTTTAACTGAAAGGTTACACAGAAACTTAGATTATGCTTTAACAATTTCAGGCCAATTGCTCCATGACATTGGCTGCAATTTTAAAAATGTGCCGTCCTTGAGCATAAACCAGCAGCCCTCTAGCTCAGGAGCAACAGAACCCACCATGAAAAAAACGCACTTGCCTGTGTGACCATGAGGTACTAAACCAATCGGGTATCAGGTATCAAAGAACAAAAATCAAAATCAATGGACTAATTGACTCCTGATACGATCGCTGAAGACAAATGGATACAGAGGCAAGCAGAGTAGAAAAAACGATGGTGCCCAGTTACCAAATAATTGAATGTCTGGAATCTTAAAGACTTGAAGATAAACAAGTCGCCGTTCAGCGCAGAAGTAGCAAAGCCCACATGGAAGAAACACACCAGCCTGTGTGATCAAGAGAGGCCGAAGGGAGCAGATATCGAGCACCAAAGAACAAGAATTACATCATTACGAATGAGGGGGACAGCAGGGTGGGGACCTATGGCCCACTGGTGGGTAATTGGTCACCCCTTTACAGGGGAGTCACGGGGAGGAGACAGGCCAGTCTAGGTGCAGCTGGGCTGTGATGATGCATGCAAGTTTCCTCTTCCTGAAGCCTTCCTCCCCCCAACTATCATGGTCCCAACTCTACCTTACAAATCCGGATGGACTGGAGAAGGTACACTGATGGAGAGGGAAGCTGGAGACATGAGGAAACCAGGACGAATGAGCCCCTTTGGGCTAGTGGTGAGATTGAAGTTGCTGGATGGTTGGAGAGAAGGTGGGGTGGAGAGACAGAACCAACTGCAAGGATATACACATAAGCTCCTAGTTGAAGGCATTAGGGGCGTGGGTTTGGCTAGAGATCAGACAGTGTAAGATGTGACAGAACAATAATAATTTATAGAGTCTTGAGGGCTGGTAGGGAGGGGAGAGCAGGGGAAGAGGGGAAAGGATAGAAAAGCTGATATCAAGGGCTCAAGGGGAAAGGCAGATGTTTGGAGAATGATAACAGCAGTGGACATGTGAAGGTGCTTGGCACAGTATATTTATGTATTGTGAAAAATGATGTACGAGCCCCCAATAAAACAATTTTTAATTAAAAATGTGCCATCATTTTCATTATTTTTTCATTTCTGTTTGTTCTGTTTTCATGAGTCTAGCTTCCCATTCCCCCCTTGCTTCTTGTCTTTGCTTTTGGGTGAAAATTGATCTTTCAGTCTCAGAGTACATTGGTTAAGGGTAGCACATTTATCCGTGGGTGATATTTATTTTATAAACCAATCTATTATTTGGCTGAAATAAACTTAATTCCAAGTTCAAAGAGAATTTTAGGGAAATTGTAGAGTTCTTCTAGACTCTATCAGTCCATTAAGTCAGGCCTGTTTTTAAAATTTGAGTTTTGTTTTACATTTTTCTCCCATTTTATCCAGGACCTTCTATTGTATTCTTGGTCTGAAGGGTCAGTAGTGGCTGTGGGGCGCCCACTATCTAATTCTTCAGGTCTCAGGCCTGGAGAAATGGTGGTGTGTGTGCTAGTATTCCTCTGGATTCGTTTCCTCTTTAAAGGTCTTTGATGTCCTTCATTCTTTTTTGCTCCTTTATGAGTAGAGACTGATAATTCTATCTCAGATGGCCAATCACAGCTTCTAAGATCCCAGACACTACTCGCTAAATGAGATGTAGGACACTAAATGAGATGTATGCTCACTGACTAAATTGTCCCCCAAAACTATTGGTTTAAGCCTTTTAACTTGGCAAACCAATCTGGCAAGTTGTTTGCATATGTCCAGAAAGTCTTTTTAACTGTAACACCTATGTGACTTCTTATATGTGTGTATACATATTATGTATGTGTATTTGTATACATATTACATAACCACATCTCTGCATTGATTCACATGTGTCTTCCTATAGAGCTATGCACCCATACGTACATGAGTCACCATACACATATTCTCGGTTGCTATTACTGTTGTTGCAAAGTTGTATATGTTATAGTGTTTAACACAACAGTCCATTTTTCTCATTAACTTCTTAACATCTTTATTTTCCTTGGTCAGGTTTTGTAGATTCTTCCATATTTGAGATTGCCCTGTGGCATTATCAGCAGGAATAAGTGTTTACTTTTTGGAAAGTTATACCCACTGCGTCTCTCTCCCAGGCTTGGCAATCAGCAAAGAACCTCGCTTTCTGTGTATTTATCTATTCTTGACTTCTTATAAAAGTGTGGTTCCCCTCATTGCAAGAACACTTTGTTCTATGATACTGGTATTGCATGATGCTCACTGGCTGAATACGATCACTGAAGTAAAATGGGTACATAAGCCAATGTGGTGAAGAAAGCTGATGGCACCCAGCTATCAAAGGATATAGTATCTGGGGTCTTAAAAGCCTGAAGATAAACAAACAGCCATGTAGCTGAGAAGTGGCCATGCCCACATGGAAGAAGCACACCAGCCAGTGTGGCCACAAGGTGTTGAAAGGATTAGGTCTTAGGCATCAAACAGAAAAAACCATATCACTGTGTGCTCACCTTCCCGAGGCGATCACTGAGGACATGTGGGGCATGAGCAAGAGTGGTGAAGAAATCTGATGGTGCCTGGCTATCAAAAGGTAAAGTGTCTGCAGTCTTAAAAGGTTGAGGGTAAACAATCAGCCATCTAGCTCAGGAGCAACAAAGTCCACCATAAAAGAAGCACACTGGCCTGTGTGACCATGAGGTATTGAAAGAATCAGGTATCAGGCATCAAAGAACAAAAATGGTATCAATATGTGCCCACCCTCCTGACATTATCGCTGAAAACATTTGGGTACAGAGACAAACAGAGTGGAGGAAGCTGATGGTTCCCAGCTACCAAAGGATAAAGCATCTGGGGTCTTAAAGGCGTGAAGATAAATGAGTGGCCGTTTAGTGAAGAAGCAGCAAAGCCCACATGGAAGAAGCACAGCAGCCTGTGTGATCAAGAGGGGTCGAAGGTATCAAGTATCAAGTGTCAAGCATCAAAGAACATGAAGCACAACACTATGAATGAGGGGGAGAACAGGGTGGGAACCCAAGGCCCATTCGTGGACAATTTACAAAGGTGACACAGGGAGGAGATTGGCCAGTCAGGGTGCAGTGAAGTAGTGATGAAACAAACAACTCCTCTAGCTCTTGAAGGCTTCCTTCTCCCAACTATCATGATCCCAATTCTACCCTACAAATCCAACTGGACTGAAAGAGGTACACTGTACAGATGGGAACTGGAAATTTGGGGAACTCAGGGCAGATAAACCCCTCAGGACCAGTAGTGAGAGTGAAGTTACCAGATGGGTGGAGGGAAGGTGAGGTAGAGAGGGGGAACCAATCACAAAGACTTACACGTAACTTCCTATCTTGAGGACAGTCATGGGGAGTGGGTGAGAGGAAACGTCAGGCAACATAAGCTATGACAAAATAATTTATAAAGTAACGAGGGGTGGTAGGGCAGGGGGAAGTTGAGGGGAAGGGAGGAGAAGCTGAAATCAGACTCAAGTGGAAAAGCAGAGATTTGGCAAATGATGACAACAGCATGTAGGCAAAGGGGCTTAGCACAGTATATGTATGTATGTTGTGATAAGTGATGTACGATCCCCCAATAAAATGATTTTTTTCAAAAAGCATGGTCATGCAGTATTTGCCTTCCTGTTAGTGATATTTTATTAATTCTCCAGATTCATCCATATCATATTATTTTTTAATTGCATAATATTCCATTGTATGCATGTATCCCCATTCCTTAATGGACACTTAGATTGATTCTGTCTTTTCATTGTTGCAGATCAGGCTGCAATGGACATAGGTTTGCAAACATCTCTTATGTCTCTGCTCTCACATCTATAGGCTGCAGACATGGGAGTGGGGTTGGTGAGTTATAAGATACTAATTCTATTTCTAGTGTTTGGAGGAAGTGGCATACTATTGTTCATAGTGGTTGTCCCAATTTACAATCAGTGTAAGAGGAGTTCCACTCCTTATCCCCTGAAGCCTTGTCAATATTAGTTCTTTTCTGTGTTTTTGTCCTGTGCTATTTTTGTAGGGATGAGTTGTTTTGATTTGCATCTCTCCAATGTGGAGAAGAACTGGTGGCGTAGTGGCTACAATCCACGGGGACTACAGCTTGAAACCACCAGCCACTCAGTGGGAAATAGAGGAAGCTTTCTACTCCTTCAACCAGTTAGGAAACGCAGAGGTGGTCACTATGAGTGGGCACAGACTCAACACCACTGTGGTTTTTGTTTGCCTTAATGGCTCATGACGGAACCCTCGTAGGATAATGATTACACATTGGGCTGCCAACTGCAGTGCTAGCAGTTCAAAACCACCAGTCACTCTCAGGGAGGAAGACAAAACTTTCTATTCCCTTAAAGAATTACAGTCTTGGGACCCCACAGTGGCAGTTCTACCCTGTCTTTTGAGGCCACTATGGCTCTGAATCAATTCAATGCCATGGAGTTTGGCTGCAATGACTAATGAGCTCAAGTATCTTCTTATGTATTTGCTGGCTGCCTGCTTGTCCTCTTTGGGGAAATGCCTGTCCATGTCCTTTGTCTATGTTTATATTTTTACCTCACTGTATTGCTTAGCTTTTTGTGGTGTTAAGTTTGCTTATATTTTAGAGATTAGACCATTATCAGATATGTCATTGCCAAATACCACCCTGACACCCCACCGCCTCCTCCAACCCCCACTCTCACCCCCTGTATGTGGATTCTCATTTTACTCTTGTGGTAAATTCTTTTGATGAGGTGAAGTTTTAATTTTTAGTAGGTCCCAGTTATCTAAATTATCTTAGGTCACTTTTAGTTGTAATTGATAAGTTGTATTTTTCATTGTAATTGATAAGACACTTATGCAGAAAATTAGTTGGACCTTATATTACTTCCAGAAACCTTATAATTTTAGCTTTAACATTTATACCTGTGACCCATCTTAAGTTAGTTTTTATGTGTATTGTAAGGATCCAGATTAATTAAATTTATGTATATCTAATTTTTCTAGGGCTATTTGTTAAGGGGACTCTTCCTCCTTTGAATGGATTTTGACCTTTTTCAGGGTCAAAGGGTGGATTTGCTTTGGGATTCTCCATTGTGTTCTATTGGTCTTTGTGTCTGCCATTGAACAGTTCCAGGTTGTTTTGATTACTGTGCCTGACATGTAAGGCCTCATACTTTATTCTTCTTCAATATTGCTTTAGGTATATGGGTTGTCATTTCTTCCCATAAAAAGTTGGAGAATACCTTTTCCATTTTTTTCAAGAACGTCGTTGTCAAAGTGGGTGCATAAGCAAAAGTGGTGAAGAAAGTTGATGGTGCCCGGCAATCAAGGGATCTAGTGTCTGGAGACTTAAAGCCTTGAAGATAAACAAGCGGCTATCTAGCTGAGAAGCAATAAAGTCCATATGGAAGAAGCACAGGTGATCATGAGGTGTTAAAGGGATCAGCTATCGGGCATCAAAGAACAAAAAATAAGTAGGGTGGGGACCCAAAACCCACCTGTAGGCAACTGGACATACCTTCACAGAAGGCTCTTGGGAAGGGGATGAACCAGTCAGGGTGCAGTGTAGCAACGATGAAACATACAATGTTCCTCTAGTTCTTAAGTACTTTCTCTCCCTCCCTCTCCCTTCCCCCCTACTATCATGATCCTGATTCTATCTTACCAATCCAACTGGACCGGAGGATGTACACTAGTATAGATAGGAACTGGAAACCCAGAGAATTCAAGATAGAAGAACCCCTTAGAACCAGTGGTGAAAAGGGCGATGATGGGAGGGTGGAGGGAAGGTTGGGTAGAAAGGGAGAACAGGTTGCAAGGATCTACATATAACCTCCTCCCTGAGGGATGGATAGCAGAGAAGTGGATGAAGGAAGATGTTGGATAGTATAAGATATGACAAAATGATAATTTATAAATTATCAAGGGTTCATGGGGGAGAGGGAAGCAGGGAGGGGAGAGAAAAATGAGCGTATACCAGGGGCTCAAGTAGAAAGCAAATGTTTTGAGAAAGATGAGGCAAACAAATGTACAAAAGTGCTTGACACAATGGATGCATGTGTGGATTGTGATGAGTTCTATGGTCCCCCAATTAAATGACTTAATAATAAAAGAGAATGTCATTTGGATGTAGATGACAGTATATATGTAGATCCCTTTCTAATAGAATTGATTCTCATGTTTTCACAATAAGATTTTCAATCCATAAGCATAGAATGTTTTCCCATTTATGTTGATACCTTTTAGTTTCTTACAGTAGTGCACTTAGGTTTATTATTAGTTATTTTAACCTTTCGGGGGCTATTGTAAGTGCTATTTTCTTGATTTCCTTTTCAGAGTAGACCTCATAATGTAGAACATAGGTGCCAAAATGTATTGGCCTATCATCCCCTTTTGAAGAAAAAGTTGCTCAATGCCCCATTGGTAATTAAAAACTTTTGTATTGTAGCTTATGATACAGAGTTAAGTGGGGGTTTCTGCCTTCGCAGGTCCGCTGGGTCACTGCAGCGTCCCCACAAGAGATGGTGTCACCCACTTGGAGAAGACCTGGTAGAGGCACTCAACAGAGTATGTAGATATTGCATCACTTTGCTCAATTTTTCCTTCCGTTTCAGTTTACTTGTGCATCAGCTTGCCTTCTCTCCCATTTCATTTATGTCTACTCTAATCACTACTATTTACTTCTGGTGAGCAGAGTATCTTTTGCTTCTTTTTATTTCCTCAAGGGGTAGGGTTTAGCGATTGATTTGGGTCCTTTTATTTTTTTTCTTCTAAAGTGCACATTTGTTGCTATAAATCCTCCTCTGGGTATTGCTTTTGCTGGGTTCCAAATGTTTTGCCGTGGTGTGTTTTCCTTCAATTTTGATATTTAGCATTTTAAAATTACATTTTTAATGTTTTCTCCTATCAAGTGATTTGAAAATAAGGTCGTATTCAGATTTCATGTAATTTCCCTCTTGGCTCTTTCTATAACCGATGTTCCAGTTTTATAGTGCTATCATCAGAAAAGCTGCTTTGGATTATTTTGGGGATTTGTTTTGCTCATCGATGACTGGTTGCACTGTGGCCGAAGGTGGCAATCCCGGGTCCGGAGCCCTGTGTTTGAGATACGTGTGGACTGTGCTGCTTTTGCGTGATGTGTTCTGTGTTGGTCGAGGAGATTGAGTCGATTGGTTGTGTTAGTCAGATCTTCTGTATCTTTGCCGAATTCTTTTGAAACTCGGTTTATTGTCAAAAACGGTGTGTTACACTGACATTACTATTGTGGAACTATCTGTTGTTGTTTTATGTATTTTGAAGCTTGGTCATTGGGTACCCTGGTGGTGTAGATGCTTACCTGTGGTAAGGTGATCAGATTTTAACACTGGTAAAGCGGGACACCTTTGACTGGGTGGGGGTGTGTGTGTATGGGGGGAAGTATGTTCCCTTCTTGTTCTCTCGCTGTTATCTAACTTGTCGTGCATTCTTTCCAAAAATCGGGACTTTTTAAAAATGCCACGGGACGCGGGAAAAATTGTTTAAAAAATTGGGACTGTCCCGCCAAAAGCGGAACATCTGGTCACTTGGCTGTTGGGCTGCTAACCAAAAGGTCAGCAATTTCAACCTACCAGCCACTCCATGGGTAAGGGTTTTCGTTCCTGTAAAGATGTACAACTTGGAAAGCCCATACAGGCAGCTCTCCTTTGTCCAATAGGATCCTATAGACCAGAATTAACTCGATGGCCATGATTGGTTTCGGTTGCATAGTGAATGCATAAATATTTATATGATTATACCTTCTTGGTGTTTTAACCATTTAGTCATGACATAATGCCTTTTTTGTCTTCTCTAATTAATTTTTGACTTAAAATATAATGTATTGGATATTATTATTGTCATTCCTACTCTCCTTTGATTACAGTTTGCTCGATATTTTCCTCATCCTTTGATTTTGAAAGAACATGTTCATCTTTGTGACAAAAGTATCTCTCTTATAGGCAACATATTGATGGATCATTTAAAACTCTATTACGTGACGCTGCCTTTTGACAATTGCATTTAAACCATTTACCATACTGAACTGCATGAGCAATTTTGGTTTATCCTTAATTGTTGGTGATGAATAGATTTATTTATTTCCTTGTGTTTACTCTAAAATTAGCCTTTATCTTCTGAAATTTAAAACAGTATCTTGATCTCATCTTGACTTCCTGTCCTTATGAAAACTCAATAACTATGTATCATTTATGCATCATTTTTATTTTGAAGTTGTCATTATTTATAGATTGATATGCTGGTTCATTTTATTTCATTTTGAATTAATTAATTTATTTCTTTTAAAGATTATTTTATTGGGGGATCCTACAGCTCTTATAACAATCCAAACATCAATTGCATCAAGAATATCTGTACATACATTGCCATCATTATTTTTTAGACATTTACTTTTTATTTGAGCCCTTTATATCAGCTCTTCTTTTTTCCTCTCCCTCCTCACTGCCACCCTCATGACCTCTTGATAAGTGATAAATTATTATTTTCATATCTTACATTGACCTTTGTCTTCCTTCCCCCACATTTTCTGTTGTTCTTCCTTCTAAAGTGTGTGTGTGTGTGTGTGTGTTTATGTGTTGATCATTGTGATTGTTTCCCCTTCCTCTCCTCCTCCCCTTACTTCCTCCCCACCCTCCTGGTACTGCTACTTCCATTTATGTTCCTTAGTGGTTATCTGATTTGGATCCCTTGTGTCATGAGCTCTCTTTGTACCAGTGTCCATGCTGCCACCTAGCTAGGATGACAGGCAGGACTGGGGTCATGATAGTGGGGTGAGGAAGCTTCAAGGAACCAGAGTAATATTGTGTATTTTATTGGTGCTATATTGAGTCCTAGTTGACTCATCCTCTCCTTGTGGCCTTTCTGTGAGGGTATGTCCCTTCTGTTAGGGTATATCACACTATCTACAAGATGGGCTTTGGGGCTCTCCTCTGACCCACTTCATTCTCAACAATATGTTTTTTGTTTGTTTTGGGTCTTCTGATGCCTGTTACCAGATCCTGTCCAACACCTCATCATTGCACAGGCTGGTGTGCTTCTTCCATGTGCACTTGCTGCTTCTCAGTTAGATGGCTGGTTTAACTTCAAGCCTTTAAGACTCCAGATGCTATATCTTTTGATAGTTGTGCGCCTTCAGCTTTCTTCACCACATTTACTTATGCACCCGCTTTGTTTTATGTGATCATGTCAGGAGGGTGAGTGTCACTGAATGCCAGGTTATTAGAACAAAGTGTTCTTGTGTTGAGGAAGGGCAAGCACAGACCCAAAGTCCATCTATGACCTCAGTGTACTGCCATATAAATATGTGGACATAGGCCAATGCTTCTATTTTTATTACTTAAAATAAAGTACTTATTACTTAAAACTGTGCATACATGCACAGTTATGTTTATGCCTCTGTCCATAACTTTGCTTCCTAGATCTTTCCTCTGTTGCCTCTTACCTTCCTACGGCTCTCACTCTTCTGCCTCTTAGTAATTCCTCTCAGCTCGATTGCTGTTGCTCCAATACCCCCAGGATCTCCAGGTCCTCATGATGGTTGACTTTAATTCCCAAGTTGTTCCCCTGTCAGTGCTGTTATTAGCTCACGGCACCCTCCCACCACATCCTCCTCCCCGCAAGTCCCTTTGGGACCATTATGCAGTCTGTTGCTTCCTCCTAAGGCTAATTGTACATTTCCTAATTTTGTTCTTTTTAAAAATTCTATGATTTTGTCTGTGTTTTTCGGGATCGTTTTGAGGAATATACATACATATATATATATATATATATATATCCCTTGCACAATGGAATTTTCCCCTAAAGCTATGTATTTAGTTTTTTTAAAATAATACAACAACATTATCACCTTCAAAGTACACTCCATTACGCTTAATACATTTGTTAAATCTGTGATTCCATTCTGAGAAACATTTTTCAAACCTGTCTGTTTGAATGGCTGACAGCGCCTTGTCCCCCCCCCCCCCTTCAACATAGTCAAATCGCTCTCCTTTCATGTCCCTCTGCAGTCCTGGAAACAAAAAGAAGTATCATAGCAGCGAGGTCAGGCGAGTCAGGCACATGGGGCAAGAGGGGTATACTTGCTTTTGTTAAAAACTGGCATACTGATATGGCTGCATGAGCAGGTGCATTGTTGTGGTAGTAAAATCAGTCCCCGTCTGTCGCAAATCAGGCCCTTCTTGCCTCATACTGTTATGCAATCTTTTCAGAACCTCTAGCTAGAAAGCTTGATTAACAGCTGACCTGGTGGAACAAACTCCAATTGCATGACAGGCCAACATTTTCATCTGTTCAATATGTTGACAGATGTCCAGAATCTATTCTGTCATGAATCAACATTTCATCCTTTTGGAAATGAGAGAACCACTTGCTGACTTGAGTTTTTCCCATAGTGCCATCCTTGTAAGCTGTGTTCAACCTTACAACTGTTCCTGCAGCATTTTTCCTGAGTAAGAAACAAAAATTTTACAACTGCATACTTTCTCTTAAATGACCCATCACAAAAATTGAGGCTCAAGCGAAACTGCTTTTATGAAAAAAAAAAAATCACCGTGAACAGAGAGAACCTCCCAGGTAACCATAGTGGGTACACTAACTCAGAGAGAGTTCCTGGAAGCTCACCTCGCAGGAAAAATGCATATGAAAATCTTGCTCCACCCAGTGCAATTCTGCGTTTTTTAGGGGGTGGGTTGGGGGGGGGGAGAGATATCCTTTCATAAGTCTTTGGAATTTTTTAGCAAGTATTTCAGTCCTATTGGAATTTCTTCTTCAGCAGTTTTCTGCCACTTTATTTTGCTCACTTGTTTGAACCATTTAACCCGTCCTCCCCGCCCCGTAAACTTTGTCATGGCTTATTATTTCCAGAGGCGCTCCAGTAGTGTAGGGGTTACATAGTGGGCTGCTGATTGCACGGTCAGCAATTGGAAGCCATCAGCAACTCTGTAAGGGGGCGGGGGGGGGGGAGACAAGGCTCTGGGCTCTTGTACAGAGTTACCCGGCTTTGGGGAACCACAGGGGCAGGTCTACTCTGCCCTATGAGGCCACTAGGAGTGACTGATTAAGTACTGTCTCTTTTTTCTGGTTCCCTCCCTGCCTTATGACTGCTTAAGGAGTCCGTGGAGCAGCTGCCGTCCTGCTTTCTTCACTCGGGGGATCTTCCTTGCTTTGTTTCCTACCGGCCACGCTTTGCTGGCAGAATGCCTACACGCTGTGCTTCCTTGTTCACTGCTTTCATTCAGTTTGAGCCCTTCCTGGAGTATCCAAACCCTGATTGTCTTCTATGTCTGTTCTTTTTATTTTTCAGTTCTTTGTTGTAGGGGAATGGTGTGGTGTATAAGACTAAGCTGTTGGGGCTGAGCCCTGGTGGTGTAAGTGGTTGAGTGCGGGACTGCGGCCTGCAGGCTTGGCGGTTCACATCCAGCGGTGGCTCTCAGGAACAGCACTGGGTAGCTCCCATGACCACCAGAGGGCAGTGATGCCCCCAAAAAACAAAACCAAAAGACTAAGTTGCTATTTTGCACCATCTCCTTTTGATCCTCTTTTCCTAGGGGAGGGAGATAGAAATGAGAAGAAACAACTGACGACATTAATACTCAGAACATGGAATTATGAAGTATGAATCTTGGAAAATTGGAACCCATAAAAAATGAAATGCTGTGCATAAAAGTCAATATCCTAGGATTAGTGAGATGAGGTAGACTGCCATGGCCACTTTTGAGTCTAATAGACACATGGTTTACTATGATAGGAATGAAAAATTCCAAGGGGTGTTGTGTTAGACCAGGCTGACTAGAGAAACAAATCCAAGACACTTTATATGTAAGGGAGAACTCTATATTAAGAAGTAATTATGCACTAATAGAACATACCAGTCCAGTCCAAATCAAATCCATATGTTCAATATTAGCCCATCAATCTGATACTAGCCCATGCATTTTTCTACAACCTCACACAACACATGCATAGTTGCTGAACACAGGATGATCACAGACCAGTGGGTGGAAAATCCTGTGGGTTGGCTCCAGGGCTCTGGCTGACATAGTGTGGCTCCTTATGGTTTGTCAACAGGAATGTGTAGCAGAGAGACTGTGTGGACCACATCCGGGGAGGAAGAGAGGAAACTCCCAGAATTCTCATGAGACAGCCATGCCCACAAGGAGGCATCATGGCAGGCTAGATTGGACTCCTATAAACAAACTACTTATTAAGTTGACATGAAATTTTGTAACTACCACAAGTGACATCACATTCATCATTAAAAGGACATCTTGAGATCTGTCTTGAACATCCCCTTACAGAAGGGTGGCAGGGAGGAGACAAGCCAGTCAGTACAGATGCAGCATACAACTTTCCTCTAGCTTTTTAATGCCGCCCCCCACCCCCCAGATCCCAATTCTACCTTGAAAATCTGGCTAGACCAGAGGATGTACACTGGTACAGATAAGAACCAGAAACACTGGGAATCCAGAACAGATAAACCCCTCAGGACCAATCAGGAAAGTAGCGCTACAGAAAGGGAAGGGGAAAGCAATCACAAAGATCTCCATATAACCCCCTCCCCGGAGGACAGGCAACAGAAAAGTGGGTGAAGGGAGATATCGGACAATGTAAGACATGACAAAATAACAATAATTTATAAATTATCAAGGGTTTGTGAAGGAAGGGGGCAGGAAAGGAGGGGGAAAATGAGGAGCTGATACCGAAGGCTGAAGTAGAAAAGCAAATGTTTTGAGAATGATGATGGTAACACATGTACAAATGTGCTCGGCACACAGGGTGGATATATGAGTTGTGATAAGAGTTGTAGGAGCCCCCAATCAAATGATTGTAAAAAAAAGTTATATATTTGTATAAAATAAAATCTGCCATTTTGAAGTTACAAAAAAAGATCGGTCTTGAAGTCCAGTGCTATCTGTGATAGGATAATATCTATATACCTATTAGGAAGTCCAGTGAATACAATTATTATAAACTTTTTGTGCCAATCACTAATAAAGTGATGAAGATTTTGAAAAATTCTACCAACTTCTTCAGTCTGAAATGGGTCAAACATGCAATCAAGAGGCACTTGAAGTTATTGATGTTCATCATGTAAAAATTTGAAGCCAGGAGGAAGGACAGTGGATGGAACATATGATCTTGGTGACAGAAACGAGGCTAGACACTGGCTTCTGTTTCACTCAAGAACTGTCACAGTCTAACTTATGGCTTTTTCTTCCCTCCCTTGCCCTCTCCAAAATCTATTCCTTTTGGTATAAAATGTTTTATGTTGTTTTATTTTTCCCTTTTCTTTTCTTATAACAGTGGTCTCATATAATATTTGTCCTTTTGTAGAGGGAGAAGAGAAAACAAAGAGTGGGTGAAGGGTAAACTATTGGGGGCCTGACACAATGACTACCATATAAAGTTGATCTGAGCTGTAACACCCCCCACAAACACAATTTACAATAAAAAACTTAATTTTTAAAAAATAAATGAAACCAGAGATCACATGATAGACTTTTGCAAGACCAATGCAAATACCTCTTTTCAATAATGTCAATGGCAACTGAACTTCACCAACTGGAATGAAATGGACTACATCTGTAGGGAGAGATGATGGACAAGCCTCCAAAATGGACATCAGCAACCAAAATGAGGCTTAGAGGCTGACTTTAAATTAACCATCAATTGCTCCTATGTAAGTTCATGTTGAAGCTGAGTAATTTCGGAATCAGATACAATTTTGAGTCTATGCTGTGAAGGGCAATAAAAACGGACATACCTAACATCCTCTGGCTTCCCTATTGCCACAAGGAGGGATAGGGCATGGGGTAGGTCAGGCATGCTTTAACCCTCTATCCCTTTTAATCCTGGCACCACCAATTCCTGCCTCCCCAATCTACAATGTGTTCAGTAATTCATTACTGAAGGACTAACTAGAACTCATAAGACAATGCTCACACTTACGGGAGTTTATTGGGGAAATAAGGGAACCCTGGTGTTGTGGTAGTTATGTGTTTGTCTGTGATTCCCAAGGTAGGTAGTTCAAAGTCACCAGCCACTCTGTGGGAGAAAGACAGGGCTTTCTGAGATTTGCTTTTAAGAATAGAGGAGCTAAGCAAATGGAAGAAGTGATGAAGTAAAAGCCGGAGAGAAAATGTCAAAGGGCAACTTGAAAAGACAAAGTAGAGTATTATAATAAAATAGGTAAAGACCAAGAGTGAGAAAACTTAAAAGGAAAAACATGCTCAGCATACCTTTTGCTGAAGAAATTGAAGAAGAAAAAATGCAAGCCTCAATGGGAGAATTTCATGGACAAAATATTGAACCATGCAGGAATCAAAAGAAGATGGAAGGAACACTGTCACTACACCCAAAATAATGGGTGGAGGCTCAACATAGGATCAGGAACCAATGGCTGGAAAGGAAGACGTCCAAGCTGCACTGAAGGCATTCATGAAAAATAAGGATGAAGTAAGAATTGGAATGCTTCAACCAGCTAATGAAGCACTGGAGGCACTCAGTTGACTTTGCCAAGAAATTTGCAAGACAGATACCTGGCTAACTACCTGAAAGATGTTCATATTTTTATGTGTTCCAAAGAAAAGTGACCCACAAAGTACATACATTGCCTAACAATATCTTTTATGTCAGATGTATGTTGTGGTAGTCTGGATGAACTAGAGAAAAAAAATCCATCAAAAATCAATGTGCATAAGAGAAAGTTTTATATAAAGGGTAATTGTACATTAAGAAACATCTCAACCCAGTTCAGTCCAAGTCCATACATCTGATATTAGCCCATGTGTCTGATACCAATCTATAAAGTCCCCTTCAGATTTGCAAAACACATGCAAGGATGCCGAATGCAGGATGATCATAGGCCAGTGGTAGAAAGTCTTTAGATCCAGTGGCATTGTAAGCATCTCAATGATGGCAGGAGTCTCTAGATGGCATCTCCGCTTTAAGAGGTCTGGTTGCATCAGGGCAGGTCCATGTGGCTTCTCCAGCTCAGAGCACTAGTGTAGGTCCATGTGTCTTGTCAGTTTCAATGTCTCCCAGGGAGTCAGCCTTGTCAGTAGAGTGTGTCTTGGGGAGTGAGTGGAGTAAGTGTCTTCTGCTGCCAAAGAGGAGAATACAGAAGTTCCTAAAATTCTCAGGAGTAGGCCATACCCCACAGAGGTTTCATTGGCTGTGACCTGATTGACAGACTAGATTCTACCCCTTCACTGTTAAGCCTCTCAAGTTCCAAACTGACACCAGATTCTGTAACTATCGCATATGTAAAAGTTTTTTAAGGATCATTTGGCAATGGTTGCAGTAGTACATCAATAGAGAGCTATTTAGAAAGTTCGTCTAAATTCAGAAGAGGGCATCTTATGAAGGATATCATTGTTGACATCAGGTGGATCTTAGTGGAAAGCATAGAATACTTGAGAAATATTTACCTCTCCTTTTTAAAAATATTGGGTATTTGAAGGCATTTGACCACGCAGATCATAACAAACTGTGAATGACAAATAGAAGAATGAGAATTTCAGAACATTTCATTGTGATTATGGGGAAACTATACATAGACCGAGAGATACTCAGTAAAACAGAAGAGGTGGTTACTGTGTGGTTAATAATTAGGAAATATGTGTGGCAGGGTTGTTATCTTTCACCATGCTCGGCATACAGTATATTTGGCAAATAATCCAAGAGACTGGATTACCTGAGGAGCATAGCATCAGAATCATTAAAAATCTGTGGTATATATCACCTTGCTTGCTGAAAGTGGGGAAGACTTGAAACTTTGCTGATAAATACCAAAGACAGCAGCCTTCAGTATGGATTACAGCTCAATGTAAAGGAAACCTTCCTGACACAATTTCTGAAGACAAATGTGTGCATAAGCCAATGTGGTGAAGAAAGCTGATGATGCCCAGCTATCAAAAGATATAGCAGCTGGGGTCTTAAATGGTTGACAGTAAACAAATGACCATCTAGCTCAGAAGCAACAAAATTCACATGGAAGAAGCACACCAGCCTGTATGACTATGAGGTGTTGAAGGGATCAGGCACCAGGAATCAAAGAACAAAAAAATCAAATCATTGTGAATGAGGGGGAATGAAGATTGGGAATCCAGAGCCCATCTGTAGGCAACTACCATCCCCTTACAGAAGCGTCATGGGGAGGAGACAAGTCAGTCAGGATACAGTGTAGCAAAGATGAAACATACAGCTTTCCCCTAGTTCTTAAATACTTCCTCCCCCCAACTGTCATGATCCCAGTTCTACCTTACAAATATGGCTAGCTCAGAGGATGTACACTGATACAGATAGGAACTGGAAACACAGGGAATCCAGGACAGATGGTTCCTTCAGGACAAGTAGTGAGAGTGGTGATAATGGGAGGGTGGAGGGAAAATGGGGTAGAAAGGGAAACTGATTACAAGATTCTATATATAACCTCCCCCATGGGGTACAGACAACAAGAAAGTGGGTGAAGGGAGACATCAGAGAGTTTAAGATATGACAAAACAATAATAAATTATAAATTATCAAGTGTTTGTGAGGGGAGGTGTGGGGGGAGGGAAAAATGAGGAGCTGATACCAAGGACTCAAGTGGAAAAAAATGTTTTGAGAATGATGATGGAAACAAATGTGCTTGACACAATGGGTGGATGTATGGATTGTGAAAAGAGTTATATGAGTCCCCAATAAAATGATTTAAATAAAAACTAAAATCCTCACAAAAAACAGAGAACTTTGTGATGACAGAGAAAAGATTAGACTTGTCGAGGATTTAATTTTGCTCAGAACTGCAATGCATGCTCCTGGAAGTAGCAGCTGAAGAATCAAACAATGTATTGCACCGAGCAAATCTGCTGCGCCAGCAGAGGGATGTCTGACCAACACCACGTATTTTCAGTCCTCTCTCTGCAATTTGAAGTTAGACAATGAATAAAGAAGGCTGTAGAATAGTTGATGCATTTGGATTTTGAACCAGGGAAGACTCTTGAAAGTACCGTGGGGTCTTAAACAAATCTATCTTTGAAGACCTACAACCAAGAATGTCCCTTAAATAAAGTTTCTCAGACTTTGTCTCACAGACTATGGGCATGTTATCAGGAGAGATCCGTGGCTGGGGAAGATGTCATGGTTGGTCGAGTGGAGTAACATGCCGAAAGAGAAAGGCTGTTGAGGAGCTGATCTGAGAGAGGCTGTGGCAACGGGCTCAAGCCTAACAATCACTGCTGAAGTTGCTCAAGGGTGGGCAGAGTTTTGTTCTGTACTCAGGGTCGATGTGAGTCAGAGGGCAGCACCTAAGAAGAACTTAGGAATTTAAACATATTTAATAATTCCAATTGATTGTAGTTCTTTTCTTTGTGGATGTACAAAATAAGCCCCACTTCCACCAGTGAGAACCTCTTGAAATTGGCTCCTGATTTACTTTGACATACCCTCTTGAGGGGTGTGTGAGGACTCCCACCTAACTGGTGTGTGAAGATGATCTTAGCCCATTCTCTAGAATTCTTTATATAGACCTAAAATCAATATTTTTCATAAAGCCTTGGTCGTTTTAATGCAAAATCTTACTGTCAAGAGCACAATATAAGTGCTGGGGAGATTCACACAAATATTACTCTTTATGTTAGAAGATTAAATACTTGATAACTTTAAATAAATTTCCAATTAAAAATTCGTATTGCAGGGTTCTCACAAAGATTCTAGGTTCACAAGGATGCATGAAATGGTAGAACTAAAATACCACAAAATTATGAGCTCCATAGAAATCACGGAGCCCTGGTTGCACAGTG
>PVJH01020727.1:0-39151 GCA_004026705.1 Nesogale talazaci | reverse complement strand
TATCTGTGTCTTTCATTTTTCTAGCCATCATAGTCAAAAACCGTGGGAAGTCAATGGTGCCATTATTACCATCAGCATCCACCTTGTTGATCATATCCTGCAATTATGCTTCAGTCAGGTTTTGACCCATGGACCTATGTGCATGCCTGTATTTAGACCTCTACATGACAGTTCTAAGTTCCTTTGTTGTGATGGTGCTCTCACCATCTTTATCGAATAGAGAGAATGCCTCCTTGAATTCAGCAATCTGCTCTTTGG
The DNA here is from genome assembly GCA_004026705.1 of Nesogale talazaci. Lineage (NCBI taxonomy): Eukaryota > Metazoa > Chordata > Mammalia > Afrosoricida > Tenrecidae > Nesogale > Nesogale talazaci. The sequence continues at coordinate 38,893 of PVJH01020727.1, read as the reverse complement.
TCAGCTGATCAGTCATGGTGCCAGTGGAGAGAGGAAATGCCAGTGGAGAGAGGGAGCAAGTGGGGCTGCACCAGTGTAGAGGCTGTAATGCAGGTGTCTCTGCTGGTTCTGCAGTGCAGCTGCTGCTGCTTAGAGCACCTGGTGTGGTGTGTGCTGTGCCGTCACCTCCTGGGTTGCTGCCCACTCGCAAGGAGCATTTTGCTGAAGATCACACAAGAGTAGCAGCACATTGACAGGGAGCTGCCAGAGAGCTAGGCTGGATTCATAAGAGGACATGAAACAAGGGAGAACATTGCTGATGTCAGATGGATCTTGGCCAAAAGCAGAAAACATGAGAAAGATGTTTACTTGGGTTTTATTGACTATGCCATGGCATTTGTTTGTGTGGACCATACAAAATTATGGAGAACCTTGAGAAGAAGGGGAATTCCAAAACACTTGATTATGCTCATGTGGAACCTGCCCATGGATCAAGACACAGGTATGCAAACAAAACAAGGGAATGCAGTACAGTTTAAAATCAGAAAAAGTACGAAGTAGGGCTGTGTCTTCTCACCAGACTTATTCAATCTGTATACTGAGAAAGTAATCGGAGAAGCTGGATTATAAAAAGAAGAATGTGGCATCAGGACCAGAAGAAGGCTTGTTAGCAACCTGACACAACCCTGCTTGCTGGAAGTGAGGAGAACTTGACATACTTGCTGATGAAGATCAAGTGTGGTAGCTTTCAGCACGGATTACAACTCAACGTAAAGAAAACCAGAGATCTTCACAAATGGACCAGTAGTTAATATAGTCATTAAGCAGAAAAAGAGGTTGAAGTTCTCAGGGATTTTTGTCTTGCTTAGATCCACAATCAATCCTCCTGCAAAAGGCAAGTAAGACATCAAAAGGTGTATTGTATTAGGTAAATCTGCTGCACAAGACCCACTTTAGAGTTATTGAAAAGCAAAAATGTCACTTTGAGGACTAAAGTGTCTGACCCAAGCCATGGTATTTTCCATTGTCTTGTATACATGTGAAAATTAGACATTGAATAAGAAAGACCAAAGAATTGATGCATTTGAAGTGTGGTGCTGGAGAAGAATATTGAAAGTACAATGGACTGCCAAAAGACAGACAAACACATCTGTCTTGGCAAAAGTAGGACCAGAACATTCCTTAGCAGCAAGCATACCGATACTTCCCTTTAAAACTTTGAAGATGCTATCAGGAGAAACCAGTCCCTGGAGAAAAGACAGCATGTTTGGTAAAGTATCAGGGAAGCAAAAAAGAGGAAGGCCTTCACGAAGTTGGACTGACACAGTGGCTGCTGCAATGGGTTCCAGCAGAGGTGTCGCAGTACTGGGTTGTTTTGTGTTCTAGTGTGCGTACTGTCCCTGTGGATCAGAACAACAAGTAGGAGCAATAGCTAACTAGAGCATGTGCCCTGCCCAGAGAGCTCATCCCCATTGAGGGGGCTGATAGAGCTGATAGATGCTCTAACTAAGAACATCTCAGAACACCCTCTAGCAGAGACCCCGTTGGGGAGGGGGCGTCAAACAACCCTTTCACGGGGGTTGACCAATTCATAAGAGTAGCCAAATGACAGTTATGAAGTAGCAATGAAAATATTGTTATGGTTGGGGGGTGGGGCAGTCACCACAGCATGAGGAACTGTATTAAAGGGTGGTGGCACTAGGAAAGTTGAGAACCACGGTCCTATAGGGTCAACTGAGACATCTATTGAGACTGCACCCCAGTTCACTTACTCTTCTTCCAATCCTTCTTTCTGCTATTACATTTCATGGGTGTTGACACCAAAGAACTCTTCAGTAAACCCCAGCACACCGATTTCTGTTGGAGTCAGCTTCCCAGTGAACCACACTCGCAACAGTGTGCTGACTCACAATATTATTGCAACATAATGGCAAAGATGACACTGGGTTTGGTTCTCATGGCATCTAAAAAAACAATTATTGGTTTCCCACTTGGCTTCGATAGTTGATTAAATGAAAGCAAAAAGAATGAAATATTATTTCATTGTGCTGTGGTGATATTTATGTTGATCCTCTAGAATTGAGTCAGCTGACAGAGTCTAGATAGAATGGGTCTGATGGTTTCCAGTCTGTTCTGGAGTTCATTTTAGGAACAATAAATTTTAACGTGAGATGGCGTTCTCAGAGTTGGACTGTTAACCAAAAACCAGGAGTTCAAACCTACCAGTTGCTCCACAGGAAAAAGGAGGCTCTAGGTTCCTATGAAGATTTGTAGCCTTGGGAACCCAATGTAGGGCCACACTGTGGGGGCATAGTGGTTATGTGTTAGACTGGTACCTGCAAGGTTGGCAGTTTGAACCCACTAGCCACTTTTCAGGCGAAAGGTGGGACTTTCTACTCCTGTAAAGAGTTACAGTCTCAGAAAACCACTGGGACAGGTCTACTCTGTCTTTTTGGGCCACTGTTCGTCAGACTCTACTCCAGGTCAGTGGGAGCAGCGTAAATGGTTAGGTACCAAATACAACAACAGTCCATATCTCATGGTTATATTTGTATTGTTGGATTTGGCTGACTTGCTTATGAAGACACATAAAATTAAAAATCTCATGTTGAATCAGTGTCTACATAGTGTCTATTCCAGTTCTTTCTTTTATCTGCAAGAACTCTGCTAGATCCAAAGTAAGCTGACAAGCAATGATCCCCTCAATGGGTTGGCAGCTTCTCCATAAAAGACCAGCTAGATTGAGAAAAAATACATTGGTCACATATTTAGGACCATAGCATATGCTTGGGCAGGTCATGGATCCATCTGAATTGTACAGCATAGAAGCACCCATGAGGTGCATGAGGACTTTAATAACATGCTTTCCAAGATGAAAAGGGATGTTCTCAGGAGAGCTATTCCGTGTACTGAAGTAAAGACTGTGAGGAGCAGCAATCTCCTTTATGCACCTCTTGACTTGATTTACCGCTCTACCTGTAGCCCTTGTCTGGACTTCCCTCCCCTGTCTCAATCCTCGTTTAGGATCCTAGGTCTACTGCCTGATCTACACAGCATTCTTTTTCAGAGAAGTTACGACTTGCTTACTAATTGTCTGACTCTGCCCCTGGACCGGGATCTTTTTTTTCCCAATAATTTTATTGGGGGCTCCTATAATATTCAATACATCATTTGTATCAAGCATATTTGTACACATGTTGCCATATTCGTTTCCAAATATTTTCCACTTGAACCCTCGGTATAAGCTCCTCTTTTCCCCCTCCTCCTTTTTTTTAATGGATCATTTACTGGGGGCTCATACAACTCCTGTCACGATCCATACATACATCAATTGTATGCAGACCACATTTGCACACTTGTTGCCATCATCACTCTCAAAACATCCTCCCTCCACTTAAGCCCCCAGTACCAGTTCCCCATATTTCCCTTTCCTCCCCTTTCCCTCTCCCCCATGAACCTTTAGTAATTTACAAACTATTATTACTTTTTCGTTACTTTTTCATATGCTGTCCAATGTGTCCCTTCATTCACTTCCCTGTTGTCCATGCCCCAGAGAGGAGGTTATATGTAGATCACTGAAATTGGTTCCCCCTTTCTATTCCACCATCCCTCCACTCTCCCAGGATCACCACTCCCACCACTAGTCCTGAGGGAACATCTATCCTAAATCCCCCATGTTTCCCACTCCAGTGTACATCCCCTGGTCTAGCTGGATTTGTCCAGTAGAATTGGGATCATGATAGTGGTGGAAGGAAGCATTTGAGAGCTAGGGGAAAGTTGCATATTTCATCAATACTACACTGCACCCTAACTGGCTCATCTCCTCCCTGCAACCCCTCTGTAAGAGGATGTCACTTCACCTATTGATGGGTTTTGGGTCCCCAATCTGTACTCTTCCTCATTTTTAATGTTATAATTTTTAGTTCTTTGATGCTTGATACCAGATCCCTTTGACACCTCATGGTCACACAAGCTGGTGCGCTTCTTCCATGTGGGCTTTGTTGATTCTGAATTGCCTGGCCGCTTGTTTACTCAAGCCTTTAAGACCTACTTGGGTCTATCTTTATTGCATGGTTCCAGGTGCCAGATTCTTTCCTACTGCTCCTTTAACAATCCTTTCCTGAAAACCTCCTCTGAACAGTCCTGTGATCTGTGTTGAAGATATGAGTACAGGCCCTGATGGCGGATGACCCTGTCTCTATTGTTTTACCATGTCCATACAACGGTCAACTCCACCCAAAACAGAGCTTTTTTCTCACCTTCCTCTCATCCTCGCCTGGAAAATCCCAGTTCTGCCCCCCTCCTCGTCTCGAAAAGCTGTCTTGAACTGGCCTTTAGAAATAGTGACAACCTGAAGTTCTAAAGAAGCACACTTCCGTTGCCTGGCACTAAATGAGACCTACAGAGCAGTGGTATACTTTTTCATTCAATCTGGAAGCAATCAGGGGCATCTGAAACATAAATGGAGTGCTTGGCGGTTGCTCAAGGATATTTTGCAGAGAAGCTCAGTCTGGAAGAAAATATAAAAGTTGCCCTTCTTCATGGAACTAGCAACAAAGGGGAGTCCACTTCCTTGCTATAATTACATGTAATTATCGGTGTCTACATAATCCAGTATCAGACCTGGGAAAATCTCACCAGGAGAGAGAAACAAAGAGAAGAGGAAGTGGAATGGATAAACCAGAGGCAAAGAAATAAAACAGAAAGGCTTTGAAATGCACTGGAGCAAAAGGCACCTGTCAATGTCAATTTTGATAACTCTTGGAGGTTACAACGAGAGGTCAGTTTCCAAAGTTTTGGCTCCTACCTCCCCAGAAATCATTGTTTGGAAAGCAAAAGACCTATTCATCCCAAAACAAGAAGTTGCCATGTTTCAGAGATTATATGAAAACTTTAAAAGGAGGACCCACCAAGATAAAAAACTGGACCACAACATGGTAAATCACAGAGCCTTCATTGGGGAGAATAAAAAATTGACTTTAAACAAGGGCCGTGCTGCCTCCCGAGGAGCACTCACCACTGGCCTATTAAAGTTTCTTTGTCTTTTTCTCACTAGCCTCATCATCCTAATTGTTGTCTCTTGAAGGAGGACAGCTCTAACTAGATCACTAACGGAGGAAACTGAGATTATTATTGGGAGTCCTGGCGGCATAGTGGGTGATGAGTGAAGCCGCTAAGTGCAAAGTCAGAAGTTCAAACCCACCAGCTGTTCCACGGCTGCTGTAAGGACTGACAGTTTGAGAACCCCCAGGAGCAGTTCTGCTCTGTCCTGCGAGTCAGAATGAACTGGAGAAGAGGGAATCGAGAGCTGAAGTGCAGTATGTCAACCAGGCACCGATACGTTCATGTTATGTAAAAGATCATGTATACTAGTTACAATAAGACAAAGAATGATTAGGTAGTCAAGGACATACCACTTGGAATACCTAGGAACCTCAAAGAAATATTAAGAGTTAGGTATTTTTTGAGCTAAGTATGTACTATGTGTTTTCCCCATTCTAGAGCTGCACTGCCCAATATGGCAGCCACTCATGACATGTGACTATTTAAACTAAAAGTAATAAATTAATACAAATTAATGTAAGTAAAAGTTCAGCTCTCAGTTGCATTGGCCAATTTTGAATGCTTGCTAGCCACATGTGACATGTGTCTATCAGATTGAACCACACAGATAGAGAACAGTTTTACCAGTCCAGAAAGTTGGATGGGCACTGCTGTCCAGAATAAGGAGAGAAGCTTAATGTATTTCATCAAACTGAAGGAGGACAGGGAGTCCACATGTGTAGAAATCTTTTGCTTTGACCCTTGTAGCCTTCTTATTTTAGAAGGTTGGGGATTTGAGAGATCATATATAACTTTATTCTGTCATTCGTCAGTCATCTCACCAATGAAATTACCGAAGAAGTCATTTCCCAGTTGGGCTCTTAAATTCTTCCTTCTTATTTTGCTTTTTCATTCACAGTTGAATTTCTTTTTCTTTTTTGTTTTATGACATCTTTTATTTGCCTTTACTCAAAGATCATGAATTTCTATGTTCTATGTTCTATGTTCCACACTGCATGGCCTCAACCCATAAAAAGAAATCTTGCCACTTTTATATCACTAGATTTAATAAAGAGCTTTAATATGTATAGAATTATATGATTACCCTTTCCCATTCAGCATATTTTTGATCCACTTACACCCTTCCATTTAATTCCCTTGGATGAAAATATAGGTCAATTATATAAAGTAAACAGTAACTCTCTTACTAGAGTCCCAGGGATTCCTTTATTAAAAAGCCAGATTTAAGTTTTTAATGTATTTAAATATATATATATATATATATGTTTACTACTGTGCCTTATGCACCAAAAACCATTGTGGAAGCACAGTCAAATAAAAGATAAAGTACTTAATGGTTGCTGTTGTTTGGGTTGGGAAAGTGGGTTCAGGTTATTTCTAGATTACTTATAATTGAAGTTATTCTAAACGTGGTTGCTAAGTTTTTTTCACAAATTCTGCCAGTTACTCTTAAGGTGGGGACCAAGTGTTAAAAAAGAAGACACAGGAGAAATAAAAGAAAATGAGAAGACTGCTTTAAGAAGCTGGGGAACAAAGGGTTTTTGTTCTGGGCCCGTGTATTAGAAGTATTTGAGAGCCACCTTGAGCCAGAAGCCATTACAGAATTGTTATAAGATGCTATTCTCCTTCTTGCAGACACAGCTTAGGTTCTAGTTAGGATTTTTGCTGTCTTTTAAAGTACAAGACACAAACTGCAATTCGCCGAACTTGTTATTAAACTAACTAATGAAATAAATAGACTTCAGTTGTCCTAGAAAATCAGGTCCTGGGGCTGGGTTGTTTCAGTTTTTTGGCTACAATTTGGACTTCAAACTATAAACAAGGAAAAACCGGGTAGAAGAAGAGACTCTCATCTTAGACCGCTGGTCCTAGTCTCCATCACCCACCCACCCAGGCACCACCTCAATTTCCTTCAAATGTGGTAAAGCCCCACTTATATCAAATAAGAAAAGAACACTTAAGACTATATTTTGAAATCGTTTGAACAAGTTTCAGAACCTCAAGAAACAGATGTTTATGCTATACATCCAACTGGCCAATAAATTCAAAAAAAGTCCAAACTTTTTGAGTGCTTAGAAATTAGGACTGAAAAGCAATAATTGAAGTCCTTAACCCAGTAAAAAGGCTATACTGGAAGTAAGGAAGTAAGGAAGTAAGTAAGGCTATACAAGGTCGCCAACGACTAAAGAAACCATTTCACCACCTGGGCGGCGGGCCGGTAAAGAGGAACATGCACAGAACTTAAGGCAGTCACGGTGGTGACATTCACCCCAAGAGCACTGTCAGCTCTCTCTCTGATGACTTCTACCAGCCGCTCTCACTTTGGGAAGGAGAACCGTATGCTGCTGAAGGCCTGTTTAGCAAGGAAAGCCCAGGTCAGCTCTTGAGGGATTACTTTGCATGGATCTGGATTCTCTTTGCTGTTATTCAAACTTGAAGCTCTGGAATTTCTCTTTTGATAGGCAGCATTTGGAGATATAATTTGGTTACAAGTAGAGGGCTAAGGAACTTGGCTTGAATGTGCCTTTACAAAGTGAGCCCAGCATTTACATGTGTGTTTGGAATGGATTTGTAGAGACAGAGAAGGGCTTGAAGGAAACCAGCAGAATGGCAAAGGTTCTCCTGGGAAACTCTTGAAGCCACCACTGTTCAAGAGCATAAATCATTTTTAAATTCTGGAATCTCTCTAAATCAACAACTTGCTTATCTGACTTTTTGGGAGAGAGGGATAAAATATTGCCCATAACTTAAAGCTCCAGATAGTTAACGACACCTATTTGAATCACAATTAACTATGTCTTTTTCTATTTTGGGGAAGTGATGCATGACATTTCAACAATTTCTACACATTACATTAACTGGGTTTTTTCTGTTTTTTTTTTTTTTTTTTGGGGGGGGGGGGCATCACTGCCTCTGGTGGTCGTGGGTGCTACCCAGTGCTGCTCCTGAGAGCTTCCACTGGATTTGAACCACCAATGCCACGGGCCGCAGTCCTGCACTCAACCACTACACCACCAGGGCTCAGAACTACATTAAATGTTTTAATCAACTTTTTCCTAGAGATACTGCATATTTCCCTGACTAGTTTAACAAGAGAGAAAAAAATGTAACTATTTTATGATGGTGAGCTAGGCTTTCCAAGATGGACCCAGTTAAGTCCAGTAGACAAAACATGGTAAACCCACATGGAAAGCCTATGACATAGCCGTCCTGGTGTTAAGCAATGTGACAAGGCTGAGAATTCCCACAAGAGACAGGAAGTAATGGCATCAATGACAAATGCTGGGCATTCAGAGTCTTCAAGACAGTCATCAACCCGAATGGTGTTTTCAGGATACTCACCTGTGTCTTTCTACAATATCAGGTTTGCTGGTGGGAATAAAACAGTAAGTCAATCACCATTTGCAATTTGTCTGAAGAAACCAAGGGTTTGCTTGAAAAACTATGTACAGAGCCCAAGCCCTGTTACAAAAAGACGCACCATCGCTGTTCAGAGATGAACAAGTAGCCTGATGAAAACCTCTGCCATTAAGGAGATTCCAACTCTTAGTGACCCTTTAGGACAGGGTAGAATTGCCCCTCTGGGTTTCTGAGACTCTTTCCGGATGTAGAAAGCCCCATCTTTGGACAGTTTAAGTCGCTAAATTGTTTAAACAAACTAAACCAAAAATGTCGATTTTTTTTAATAAATCATTGTATTGGGAACACATACAACGCTTATCACAATCCATACATACATACAGAGTGTACCTTCATGCACCTGCTGCCATCATCATTCTGAAAACATTTGCTCTCTTCTTGAGCCCTTGACATCAGCTTTTCATCTTTTCTCCTTCGTCTCCCTCATGAACCCTTAATAACTTATAAGTTATTATTATTTTGTCATATCTTACACTGCCTGACATCTCCCTTCACCACTCCTCTGCTGTCCATCTTCTAGACAGGATCCTTGAAATCAACTTCCCCTTTTTAACCCACCGTTCCTCCACCCTTCTGGTATCTCCACTCTCACTACTGGTCCTGAGGGGTTCATCTTTCCTGGATCCCCTGTCTTTCCAGTTCCCCTCTGTACCAGTGTACCTCTTCTAGCCTCACTAGATTTGTAAGGTAGAATTGGGATCATGATAGTTGGGGGGAGAAAGCCCTTAAGAACTAGAGGAGAGCTGTATGTTTCATTGTTGCTTCTCTGCACCCTGACTCGCTTATCTCCTCCCAATGACCTTTCTGTAAGGGAATGTCCAATTGCCTACAAATGGACTTTGAGTCCCCACTCTGCACTCCCCCTCATTCACAATGATGTGATTTTTGTTTCTTGATACTCGATATCTGCTCCCTTTGACCTCACGTCATCACATACGCTGGTGTGCTTCTTCCTTGTGGGCTTTGCTGCCTCTGCACTAGATGGTCGCTTATTTATCTTCAAACCTTTAAGACCCCAAAATAAATATATCTTTTGATATCTAGGCACAATTAGTTTTCTCCACTACTTTTGCTTATGCACCCATATGTCTTCAGCGATCGTATTGGGAAGGCGGGCACACAATGACATGATTTTTGTTCTTGATGCCTGATACCTGATCTCTTCTACACCTCATGGTCACATGGGCTGGTGTACTTCTTCCATAGTGGGCTTTGTTGCTCCTGAGCTAGATGGCCATGTTATTCCTGTTTTATAGAGAGAGTCACCTCATTAGTGTTGGTTCTTGTAGTATCTGAAGTCTCAAATATACCATAGTATAATAAATAACATGACTTGAAAACTTTAAAAAAAAAACAGCATTTTTTTCATGTGTGCATCAAAAGATGTAGCATCTGGGGTCTTAAAGGCTTGAAAGTAAACAAGAGGCCATTTAGCTCAGAAGCAACAAAGTCAACATGGAAGAAGCACTCCAGCTTGTGGGACCACGAGGTGTCAAAGGAATCAGTTATCCGGCTTCAAGATCTAAAAATCATGACATCGCATGTTTACTTTCCTGATATGATTGTTGATGACAAATGTGTGTAAATAAGCAAATGTGGTGAAGAAAGCTGACAGTGCCTGACTATCAAAAGATGTAGCATCTGGGATCTTAAAGGTTTATGTAAACAAGTAGCCATTCAGCTCAGAAGCAACAAAGTCCACATGGAAGAAGCACACCAGCCTGTGTGACCATGAGGTGTCAAAGGGATCTGGTATCAAGCATCAAAGAACTAAAAATTATATCATTATAAATGAAGAGGAGTACAGATTGGGGACCCAAAGCCCATCAATAGGTGAAGTGACATCCTTTTACAGAGGGGTGGCAGGGAGGAGATGAGCCAGTTAGGGTTCAGTGCAGTAACAATGAAATATGAAACTTTCCTCTAGTTCTCAAATGTTTCCTTCCACCATCATGATCCCAATTCTACCAGACAAATCCAGCTAGACCAGGGGATGTACACTGGGGTTGGAAACATGGGGAATTTTGGATAGATATTCCCTCAAGATGAGTGATGCGAGTGGTGATCCTGAGAGAGTGGAGGGGTGGTGGAATAGAAAGGGGGAACCAATTTCAGTGATCTACATATAACCTCTTCTCTGGAGCATGGCCAACAGGGAAGTGAATGAAGGGACACATTGGACAGTGTACGATATGAAAAAGTAGTAACAATTTGTAAATTACTAAGGGTTCATGTGGAGGGGGTAAAGGGGTGGGGAGGGAAATATAAGGAGCTGGTACTGGAGGGAGGATGTTTTGAGAGTGATGATGGCAACAAGTGTGCAAATGTGGCCTGCATACAATTGATGTATGTATGGATTGTGATGAGAGTTGTATGAGCCCCCAATAAAATGATTTGTTTTTTTTAAAAAAAGCAGGAATAAAGAGGAGCTTATACCAAGGGCTCAAGTAGAAAATATTTGGAAACGAATATGGCAACAAGTGTACAAATATGCTTGATACAAATGATGAATCGAATGTTATAAGAGCCCCCAATAAAATCATTGAAAAATAAACCCTCAAACATTTTGTCACAGACTTGTCATAGTTGACATGAAGTTTGTTAGTGATGCCATTTGAACTTACTCTTTTGGAGCTAGTTCATTGTGTGTGTGTGTGTGTGTGTGTGTTGCACATTGTGATACAGTAAAAGCTGTATCCACAGATTTTCATCCTGAGTTGACTTTACAATCTATGAACTTGATATTAAATTCTTCAACTGAAGCATTCTGGCATGAAGGAGACCACATGAATCACCAAATTGCCCTGAGAGGAATCTAAATTAGTAAATCACTACTAAGCAAACCAGGACAAAAAAAAGAAACATCAAACTATTCAAGAGGCAAAACAGTATGCAGGGGGCAGAGGAAGAAGGAGTGCATCCTGAGTTGGCTGAGAGTCAAGGTTCAGGACCATGTGCGATGGCCCTCAGTGTCAGGCCACTGGTGGATGCAGCGAGGAGAGCAAGATGGTTCAAATCCCTGGCGCAGCTGCTAACTGCCGACTATTCTTCTTGTTCCACAGCCATCAGGAGGCAGGCATCACATGGACCCTAGGCCTGGGCCCCACAGAAGCTCTGTGGGAAGATAGTGTTTCCCAACCTTCCTAATGCCACCACCCTTTAATACAGTTCCTCATGTTGTGGTGACCTCCAATCATAAAATTATTTGCATTGCTAATTTATAACTTTCATATTAATACTGTTATTAATCGGGTGACCTCTGTGAAAGGGTTGCTTGACCCCCAAAGTGGTTGCAACCCATAAGTTGAAAACCACTGCTCTAAGGACTATCCCTAAGGGTCAGGTACTAAACAAAGCCAGCTGCCATTTCATTCTAGAATGTTACCGACCCAGAACGATCCATGCAGCCAGCTATTTTTCAGACTGACCCGTAAACTTTACTCTCTGCCTTTTTCATCTGTCCCATCAAAATAAGAAAGCCAAGACATTTTAAAAATCATTTTATTGGGTGCTCATATAAATCTTATGATGATCATCCATCCATTCATTGTGTCGAACACATTCATACGTATGTTGCTATGTCAGCAGAAGTGTTGTAACATTTTTCTTTTGGGTGATATGTAAGCTGGTTTGAGACATAGTTAACACCAAGAAATCATTATCAAAAGGGAAATTCTTTCCTTTACTTATACTTGAAATTATGTCTGAAAGACTTCAGTCATCCTGTCAGGTTACTCAAATGTCATTGATCTGTCCATTCTTCTTCAGAATCATTTCACTGTTGATACTACCACAGCACTCTTTTGTTCTCTTTTCATGATGGCCAAATGTCAGACTCATTCCTATCTTCTGGTAAAATATTGTCTGCCAGCTGACTACTACATCTTTCAAAATCACTCCACCAGTATCTGAATAATGCATTCAAAACTTCTTCACTGCCACATCATTTGTGAAACTTTTCCCATACTAACCTGAAGGTAGAAGAGTTCAGAAGTGTTGGATATCACATCTGTGGGGGTGCTGATGGAAATGTTTAGTATGAAAGCAATGAGGAGAAGTGGAAGCCCCCAAAATAAGAGAAAGATGTTGACATGCCTCGGCTTACTTCACATACCTGCACTTCTTAGAACTTGTGTTATGTATATGTAAGCGTTTTATATAAAGGGTAATTGTACATCAAGAAAACAGCCCAACCCAGTACAGTCCAAGACCATAAGTATGATATTAGCCCATATGTCCAATATCAATGTAAAAAGTCCTGTTCAGATTCATGAAACACATGCAATGAAGCCAAATGCAGGATGATCACAAGCCAGGGCAGAAAGTCTTTGGATCCAGTGGCATTGTAAGAACCTCAGTGCTGGCAGGGGTCTCTCTGTGGCTTCTCTGGCTTCAGAGGTCTGGCTGCATCCAGGACAGTGGCTTGTCCTGCTCAAGGCACTAGGGTAGCTCTGTGTGGTTTCTTCTCAGGGAGGTCTCACATAACCCTTGTCAGTAGAGAGTCTCCAAACAAGTGAGCTCAGAGGTAGTGTCTCCTGCCTCCAAGAAGAAAGTACTGGGTTTCCCAGAATTCTCAGGAGGCCATGCTCACACAGAGGTCTCATTGGCTATCTCCGGATTGACAGGGTAGACTCTACCCCTATACTCTTAATCCTCAAATTGACACCAAATTAGATAACTACCACAGAACTATAGCCTAAACTAAGATAATGAGGAATACAATCCAGATCATGCCAAATAAACACATAAATTGCTCTCAAACTTAAAATCTGCTTAAGCATATATGAGTGCAAACACGAATTAATTCATGATCAATGTGCAATATTCAGACAACAGTGACAACTCCCAAGTGGTTAGCAAAGTGCTAGGAGAATGAGCAAAAGTTGTCCCCATCCCAATTATTTCCTGAATGTTGTATTAGAACTTAAATTCTGAGCACAGTTTATGGAAGCGAACTGTAGTTCAGAGTGAGAACTCTAAATCCATTTTGAGGCTCCATATAAAGTCGGCCTCTATTGAGTTCATTCTGACAATGACCTACAGTATAAAGCGCTTGGCACCCAGGCAGTATGTTTGCTAATACTCTCCTAGCAGCCCTGGGAAGGGATCAGTCTACCCCACACGGATTTGCCTGAGTATGCTTTTGATAGAAATTGGAGTCAAGACCCAATGGATGGCATGCCCCGGAACCATTCCTATCACTTTTCTGCTCTACAATTGTGCATGTATCCCACTGCGTGGAGAAAGGAGGCAACCCTGACATACCCTCTTTCCCACTCTGTGCTGTGATGAACTGATCTGCTGCCAAGAAAGATTTTGTGACAATGTCTTTTGTTTTCCATGTTTTCTATCAGTAGCCATGTAGCTGTGAAGCCTTCAGACATTGTGGCCGCATACTGACCATTTTCCCCTTTTGGAGGATTTGTCTTTGTTCTGTTTGGGATTTAATAGAGGGGTCTCAATGCAGCATAGCTAAATTTGAGGTGCTTCCCCATTAGGACAGTGTGAGGTTTTTTTCTACAGCTGACTCGTTGCATAGAACTGTGGCTGTTCTTAAGTGCCACCTAGTCCGCTCTGACTCAGCAACCAGCTTGCCTTCCCCCACACCATCCTCACAAGGGCAGTTATGCTTCGGCCCATCATGGCAGTCACTGTGTCCATCCAACCGATAGAGGCCCTTCCTCTTTGGCCCTGACCCTTCCCTTGACCAAGCATGAGATATTTTTCCACAGACTGGGTTTTTCCTGATAGCATGCCCAAAGTACCTGAGATGGAGTCATGCCATCTTACTATAAGCTGTACATCTTTCAAGACAGAATTATTTGCTCTTCTGAAAGTTTTAATACTTTCATTGTTCTGCACCAGTACCATTATTCAAAGACATCAATTCTTCTTCAAACAAGAAGTTTATACATCGTTCAGCATTCACCTACAGATGAGACTTTCAAATGTTCTGTTAGGGAGCAGGCACACTATATTACTCAAAGTGCCATATTTGCTCTTTAACACTTTGGGGGGGAAATGTTTTACAGCAGACTTGTCCTATGTCATACATCCTTTCATTTGACTATGGCCAAGTAAAATGAAATCCTTTCATCTTTTCTCCATTTCCCATGATGGATCTATTATCCCAGATGTGAGAATTTGGGTTTCTTTACATTGATCTGTAATCCATACTGAAAACTGTAGTCTTTTGTCTTCAGTGAATGCTTTTCACTTTCAGCAAGCAAGGCTTTGTAGTCTGCATATCACATGCTGTTAATGAATCTTCCTGCCTGCAATTGTGATGCTGTAGTCTTCTCAGGGGATCTACCTTTTCAGCAGATTGCTCAGCATACAGATTGAATAAGTAGGGGAAAGGGACACAGACCTGACACACACACTTTTTCTGATTTCAAACTGTATTTCCATATTTTGTTCAAGTACCCATCTCTTGGTCTATGTGAAGGTTCCACATGAGCACAATAAACTGTTCTGGAAGCTTTATTCTTCACAATGTTATCCATAGTTTGTTATGAACCATGCAGTCAATAAAACACGTTAGCCTCTTTCTGGAACAGAATTAGATCCTACACTATCTCAGGGTCTGGTTACCTCTAATAATCCGTAATTATAAAGGGTAATCAGACATCCAAGTCTGAATTGGTACCCGTAGTATTTAGGAGTCCTGATGCAGTAATGGGTTAAATGGGAGAGGAGGGCACTAACCACAAGTTCAGCAGTTCGAACTAACCAACTTGCTCTACAGAAGAGGAAGCTTTCTACTCCTGGAAAGAGCTCCTGTTGGGAACCTCCAGAAGAAGTTCTACTCTGCCCTACAGGGCCCCTATACGTCGCAGTGAGTGAGGCCATCTCTGTGTCAGAGAGCTGAGCTGACGAAGGACCACCTCCTTGAGGGTGTGAGGGTCATGTTGGGATGGATTCGGTGATGACAGTGGGTGAGCAGGATGTCTCCAGATTGTGATTTGTTACATTCCAACCACAAGTCTTGTCAAGTCCCAGAATGGGATCATTTGATCTGTCCCCAAATGGCTCCTTCTCCCTTTATTTGCTGTCCATGCCCCCTCCATAGAGTGAATGGTAAAATGAATTGTAAGGTCAGTTCAGACAATGGTGCTGGATAACGTGTTGCTGCATTTATCTCTAAGGAATAGATGACAGTGATTCTTTATAATATATAAGCTTTATATGCTCTATGTTTCAATAGCTGTTAAAAATTGTGATGGCTTTAAGTAGCCAAAGAGAATGAAAAATCAGGGTACTAATTAATATGCATTAACAGAAATCTGCTGACAACCACAGTGATTGGGTAGTGCAAAAACTACTAAGGTCTTAGACATCATCAACATTTGTCAGCTCAGAACCTCAATGGGCAGTACAAAGTGCAATCATCACCAAAATTCTGGACAATTAGAATGACCTTATGAAGAAAATGTATGTTAAGTTTGTTTAATTAATACCATATATTCAAAATTAATACTTCTTAAGAAAATATAGTACTTTGTTTCAATACCAATAATAACATGTAATCAACGTGCAAAGCAAAGAACATACAATTAATTCACATCCAGGGAACAAGACTCAAGCACATAATATAAACTTGTTGAAGGATAAAATATTTAAAATCTGGTAATCACTCTGAAAGGGTGAGTAAATAGCAGAAAGTAACAACATGGAAATTAAATTTAAGCAACTCAAGATTTCTACATATGAGAAACAGTATATCATTAGTTGTTCTAATCAATCTATTAGAAGAATGATACTCAAGTTCTGAAACTTTTACTCACTCACAGGTCTTACACTCTATGTCCCTTGTACAGAGACATTAAAAGTAGAAAAGGCAGTTGCATAAACAAATGTGGTGAAGAAAGCTGTGGTGCCCAGCTATCAAAAGATATAGCATCTGGGGTCTTAAAGTTTGAAGATGAACAAGTGGCCTTCTAACTGAGAAGCAACAAAGTACACATGGAAGAAGCACACCAGCCTGTGTGACCATGAGGTATCAATGGGATCATGTATCTGGTATCAAAAGACCCAAAACAAAACAAACAAAGAAAAAGCATATCAATGGGAATGTTTCTATTCCCCACTACCATGTCTTCAATTCTGTCTTACAAATATGGCTAGACCAGAATATGTATACTGGTACAGATAAGAGTTAGCAATACAGGGAATCCAAAACAGATAATCCCCTCAGAACCAGGAGCAGCGATACTAGGAGGGTAGGAGGAGGGGGATTAAGGGGGAACTGATCACAATGATCAACACATAATTATCCCTCCAGGGGGATGGACAGCAGAAAAGTGGGTGAAATGAAGCAGCAGTCAGTGTAAGATAGTGGGGGAAGAAGAAGAAGAATTTATAAATTATCAAGTGTGCATGATGTAGGGAGGCTGAGGAAGAGAAGCAATGAGATGCTGATGCCAGGAGGTCAAGTAGAAAGAAAACGTTTTGAAAAAGATGATGGCAACATACGTACAGATGTGTTTGACAAAATGGATATATATGTATGGATATATATATGGATAAGAACTATAAGAGCCCCCAATTTTTAAAAAAGAAGCCTGAAAAAAAAAAGATGAAAAATAAAAAAGTAGGTGGACATCTCCCAGTGTCAATTGGTTCAAAAAGGATGCTGAGCCTTCTTTTATAATGTTACTAGACTCTCTTGTCATTTGTAACAGGCAAAGGCTGTATTAGCACATTAAAGACCAAATTTTTTTTTACCAGCTTACCCAAGATTCTGGGTATCTTTTCGGCTGTTAGGTTGTGTTTTGTTTTTCCTTAAACCGTAAATGGATGGATTTTTGCATTAAACCATAAAGATGAGTAAGCTCTGGATCTGTCCACAATGTGTTAGGCTGGGTTGACTAGAGAAATATGCATGAAAGAGTCTTATACTAAGAAGTAATTATATATCAAGAGAGCATCCCAGCCCAGTCTAACTCAAGTCTGGAAGTCCAATATTAGTCTATAAGTCTCTCCTCAGATTCACATGGCCACATGCAACAATGCAGAATGCAGGAAGATCACAGACTGGTGGATGCAGAGGCATGGGGATCTAAGGTTGTTGGACCCACGGCAGGGAAACAGCGGTTCTTGAGGTCAGTGACAGGTAGAGAGTAATTCTCAGGGTCCTCATTACAAGAAGGGCAAAAAACCAAGAAGACAGCATCAGGCTGTTACCTGATTGACAGGTCTGACTCCACTCCTAGCCAGTAGTGTCTAGTTGACATAAAATCATCTAGCACCATGGGGGAGAAAATTAAAGGTGGCGTTACCCAGGATTATAGCAGACTCCCCCCCTGCTACCCTCCCCAAGTCGATGTCCTGCCTCTGCTTCCTCATCCCCAAGGCCTCTGAGCAGCTCCCATTCTTTCTGTCACAAAATCAGGGTGGGAAGACGGTGTCAAGTGGGCAAACTTTGATGGAACCAAACAAGAGCAAAGTCTCTTTGACATTGGAGCTAAGCACCACTGTCAAAGACCCAGGGGACCAGGCAAGGGCCAGACTGAGAGCCCTTCTGAGCCTGTCCCTGGCCAAAGCTGAGGCACATGACCTTCTGGTGCCTGGTGTCCATAGGGCCAGTTGGTATGGGCCAACCTTGGAAAGGTGCAGAATAAGTAAAGAAACTTAGGGCAAAATGTTGCTCTGTCTCCACATAAACTTGTTTGGGCATATGGATGGGGTGATTTGACTAGTCTTGACAGCCCCATCACAGATCCATCCGTACTAAACCCAAATGTCTTTGGGAAGTAGAGATGTAAACTACTCTGCCCCATGAACTCAAACTTATTCTCAAAAAAAAAAAAAAAAAAAGTCCCCACCCAGGGACTTCTCAGTCCATGCTGTGAGGAAGTTGTCACCTTGCCATCCTGAAGGAGCTTCTTTCATGGGGGTGGGGGTGGGGGAGGGACCATGGAGAGGCCGGCAGCCTTTGCTTCAGGGATAAACTCCAAAAGAGAGCAGCCTTCTTCCTTTCCCAAGTTTTCCTGGTGCTCCCAAACCCAACAAAGGACAGTGACATTTCTGTGATGTTAGAGAGAGTAAAGGCAGAGCATTCCCAAGGAAGAAAAGGGGGGCTGAAAGGGTTGAGGGATCCCAGGATTTGGATACTTTTTGACCATACGTACCACTCCAACAGCAAACCAAGCAAGGCCAGGACAGTCTTCTCCAAGAATCCAGAAAGGTCTGTGGTAAGATAGGCATAGACCTTACATGCTAAGCTTGTGGAGAGCAAATGTGTGTGTGTGTGTGTGTGTGTGTGTGTGTGTGTGTATCTTGAGACTATTGTAAAACAAAAGATGTTATTTAGGGGACAAAGCAAGGCTTGGTGTTTTCACTTACCTCCTATGCATGTGAAAGTTGGACTTTGAATAAAGAAGACCAAAGAAGAGTCAATACACTTGCATGGTGATGTTGGAGAAGCTGATTGAAGGGCTGTGAGAAGGACAAACAGCTGTCTTGGAAGCAGTTAAGGCCAGGGTGCTCTTTAGATGCAAGGAGGACCAGATTCATCTCCCATGGTTTGGACATGTGATCAGAAGAGAGCTGTCCCTGGGGAAGGGCCTCATGCTGGTAAAGGGGTGGGGCAGTGACACAGAGGAGGGCCCTCAGGAGCTGGAGCTGGAGCGACACAGGGCCTACACCCCTGGCACAGAACAATGGTGAGGGTGGCACAGGACCAGGCAGTATTTCATTTTGCTGTATCTTGGCTTGCGAGGAGTCGGGATTGGCTCAGCGGCACCGTCTGACAATAGCATGTCTATATCTTCATTCATTGTAATGAAATGTGCACCGGTGCCCCTCACACTCGAGATAGAGCACAACGTTCGCTCTGTGCTGCCAGTGAGACAATGCAGCCTCCCACACTGATACTCACTGAAGACTTTTACGAATATCTAAATAAAGACAGGCATAGGAAAATTGTGATGCAGTCGTGGGTAAACAAAACACTATTCCATCATAGTAATAATGTAAAATATACATTCACCTATCACATAGATGGAGAGCAATATAGAAAATGAAAATATTTTTATATTTTAGTGATGAAACTGGGAGAAGAGAATTTTTCTTTTGATTACTTTAATCTGATACAAGGTTCTTGTACAGCAAGACTTTAAAAATCTTGCTAAGGGCTGAGCCCCGGTGGCATAGTGTTTGTGCGCGGAAATGCGGCCCACTGGGTTAGAGGTTCAAATCTAGCATCAAGGCTGGGCCTCCTACCCCCACCACCGGAGGGCAGTGATGCCCCTCAAAAAAAATCTTGCTGAAAAACTGGTCAAATCGATTAGATTTTGTAAGATTTGGGTTTTGTTCTCCTCTGATTCTTTAAAGTGAAGCTTCTACTACTTTGCTTTTGGATTTGAGGACTCATGGGTCCTGAATGTTGTCATTTACTAACACCAAAAACATTAGTTATAGAGAATAAAATCTCAAAACCAAAGCTTGAAAGTAGCAGTAATATTTTCACCCCACCATTGAGGTATTATTTGATATGATCCACCCTCCAGTCTTGATATCCATCAGGGGAGAACTGTACTTCCCAGAGACAATTTACTGCAGCAACCAGGAATTTGCACAGTGCAGAGCAGAAGTTGTGAATGTCATGAGTGATGCCATTATCAAGTTTCTCTCCTGGAGTGCCATGAGCTGCCCAGAGGCACACACTGAAAACAAGGCCAAACTTGCCATGGAGCCATCATGCAACAAAGGATTGTGGCCTGTTGGGCTCAGTCAAGAGAGGATAAGCTCAGAAGGACTGCGAAGAGGACAATGTGCGCTCATATGACGAGGAAAGGGCACTGTGTGAGTCCTCAGTTTTGTTTCAGGCTGTCGCTTAAATGACTACTTGAAGCCAATTAGGAGAAAAATCTCACAGCTGGTGTATAAACGTGATTGTCACTCTCAATCTGTCTCCTCGGGGTGAGGATACTCTTACTGCACTGCTTTGATTCCTACTTTGTCGTGCAGGAAATTGTTTAATATTGCTTCTAGCCATAGGCCTTGGTGTAACTTCCACCAAATGATGACATGGGATCATGCAAATTGGAAGTGTTTCTTCTTGCCATGGTGGAGCTAAGTAAGAGAAGACAGGGGAAGAGGCTGATAGAACATAATATGATTCTGTTGTCACTGATTAACAGGGTTGGCCGTGATAACAAAAAATGTGGAGAACTGAGATCGGGATTGATCCATTTTTTGACATCTGCTCAGTTTAAAAGGGGCTGTCTCTGAGGCAGGAAAGAGGGTCTTACAGCCTTTTAGGAAGACGAGGCAGGAGCCGAGCATGTCCTCAGCACCTCAGTCCCTGCACACTGAATCTCTCCGTACTCCAAGAGGGAGTGTTGACACCAAAGCAGCAGCGCTGGCAGCATCCAGACAAATGGGGACTTCCTTGCCCAGGGAACAGGAAGTAGAGCTGCGAGCCTTCTGACAGGAGACTCGCTGGAGAAGTGAGCTATCTGCAGGCCCTTACCTGGAGGGGCTCTGTGTGTGCCCCATAGAACTAGCACTCAGCGCCTTCCAGCTGAAGCTGATAGTGGCCTACCCGTGGGGCATTTCTTTATGGTTTTGGTACATTGCCCACTGAGGGCAAAGGCCAATTTGCCCCTTGACTGAGAGGTTGAGGACCAGAGAGCTGTGTGCCTAAAGGCATGACTGAGAAGAGATTGTATCCTGAGCATTTCTGATCCTTCCTTGTAACCTCACTTCCCCCAAGAACTCCCCTGATGGATATTGTCTGCAAGTGCCCTGTAGCCGTGGAGATGAACTCACCGGGTGGCAGAGGGTGTGGAGCACTGCAGGAGCCACAGACTCGATGGAGGCAGGTCTGAGGAATCAGCCCTGGGCTGGTTTTGACTTTGATGGGCCTGCTCCTCTGTAAAATCAGGGGTGATCAGACGCCCCACTCCTCCACCTACCTCTCTACATACTGAAAATTATTTTTGTTAAATTGTAAACTCAGGGACCTCATATCACTGTGAGCTTGTGCAATAAAATGAAGCTCATTCTTTGAAAGAAAATTCTATTCTAAAGTCTGTACATAATTGAGATGAGATATAAAACTAGAAAGTATTGAGAAATCACAGCAAACTCCTCTCTTACTGCTATTTTGGGAAATTTTGATCTTGTTCATAATAACATATACCCCTAAAATTCTGGCCTTGGTAGGATGTTGGCCAATACTGTGCTAATAGTCAGTGAGGCTGGGAGAAAACATGATTTGAAAAAGCTCTGTGACAAGGTAATCAGCATCTGGCATTATTAATAAAATTGTCTTGACTGCACAGAAAACCAGATGTTCTTTGTCTTGATTCTAAAAATCTTTACATTCAAATTATATGATTGAATATACTTTCTAAGTAGCTTAGAGCTTCATAGGTAAGACTAATTTAATTCAAGTTTAATATAAGAATCATTGGTGTTTCCTCTGGTCATCTCTGCTGATACACAGTAAGAAAACTAAGATTGTTAGTTAATTGCCTACATAGTCTGTTTCAGGCGGTAAATTCACTTGGCCTTGCCCACCTTCTAAATCAAACTAAGTCAGGTTAAAACAAGCATCCAGAACAGCCTGAAAATTGGAAATCACTTCAAAGTGGGCAAGCCACATGCAGAGAAAGGTGGGGGATTCAGGGTGGGGCACTGGGCTACAGGCAGCAAGCACATCTCCTGTGCCTTAGTAAGAGCCGAGCTTTCAGAGGTCCTAGTAGTTTGATGAAGCGATGGTCTTGTTTTAAAATAAACTGCTTCCTTGAGTCACTTGTTCATTTGCCAATTGCTTCCTCCAAACGGAAGTGTCTGCTTTCCTAGACAAGGGTTGAGACCACGGCTAAGGACACAGCCACAGACTGACCAGAAACAGATGGCACGAGAGCCCATTCTCTCAGCAGCGCGTGTGCACCTTCTGCTCGCCATCTTCGGTGCAGTGAGTAGGAGCCAGGCCGAAGCAGCCAACACATGCTGTCAATTACCTCCGGAGCCTCTCAAGAGTCAAAAGACATTTGGGCTTTTTCCATTTTTTCGAGGGTCTCAAGTAAAATTGAGGAAATACCTTTAAAGGAGGGGGTAAATCATTTTCATACGTGTTTAGTACTTATATTTAAATCACTGGTTTTAAAAATGCACAAAAAATATAGTATTTATGAAACAACCAAACCACAGCTCACTCTGAACACAGTAGTTCAGATGATAGGACCCCAGTTAAGTGTTCGAGTGTTTTCTCCTACACATCCCAGTCTAACTCCAGAACCGAGCCTCCTGCCGACACTGGAGGCCCTCAGTGATGGGGAGGCCCAGGCCAGTGGGGCTCTCTTGGACCACCTGTCGGGTACTGTCCACATTTCCCAAATATCCTGAATCAGAAATGTTTCCTTAACCATAAGCCCAGCACGTTACCTGGTCCTACTTATCGTGACCTTATAAAGGAGGCAAAAAAACAATTTGCAAAGAACGAAAAGGATTTTAGGATGTAAGTTGATGCCCTAAGATTGGTAAGCATAAAAACAGGGACCTTTTTTTTGCAGCTGGAAGTGGTCCCAGGAATCCTCTAAACTAAGCTCCTTATTGTACCAATGGGGAGAGTGGTTTCTGAGGAGCTTGTAGACGCTGAGATTCTTTACACAAAAGTGTCATGGAGGAGTGTCCTACCCAAGGAGCCATGTGAAAGGTCAAGGTTTGAAAACAAAGGCCATGATGTGACTTGGAGGTTTTACCATGAGAGCTTCAGGGAATAGACAGGAGAGACCCGGCCATGAATAAAGGTCAGGCCTAGAAGCAAAGCAGGGGCTCTTATAGGCTGAGTTCTGTGGAACTGGGTGACATCTGGGTGATACCAAGCAAAGAAAGACCATTCCTAAACTGTCTTCCTGTGAAAATGTGTGTGTGTTGTCAATAGAAATTATTCCGCATAAACAACTATGTGTCGGAAAGCTGGTGCTGCGGGCTACCACCCAGTCTTTTCCTCGGGGAACCCCGTGTGTGTTTGTGTGTGTGTGTGTGTGTGTGTGTGCACGCGCGCGCGCACAGAAGGCTCCGCAAGCTTTCAGTGCTGGGGCCTTTCAGAAGCAGATTGCCAGGCCTGTGTTTTAAAGCCCCTCTGGTTAAGTTGAAACCGCCAACCTGTGGGCTAATAATTGAACATTTTTCGAGCCTCCCAGGACTTTGCTGGGAAGCTGTTTCTGTTGTCAGGTGCCATCAGGATACATCTGGCACATAGACAGACCCTCTCTACAGCAGAACAAGGCCTGCTAGGCTCTGCATCCCCGTCATTCTGATTTTGCGAGCTTGTCGGAGCCCGCAGTTGCATGCCTTTGCCCTAGGATTCTTAGGAGTCAGAACTGACACCAGGAAGCTACGAACGGGTTAAGGAGAGAATGGCAATGAGCACCTAGCAAGCTAGGAAGGGATTAATGAGAGAAAGTATCCATTTCTGAATAGAACAGATTGGCAGGGTCTAATTCTTGTTGATCAAGGGCAATTCCTGAAGATGTTATCACCTTGAGGGGTAGAAAGGCAACCTCCCCTTTTGAGTCCCTGATGCTGTTAAGGGAGCACATTGAAGGACAGTAAATGGTAATGTGGACTGCTAGGGAGAACAGGATTGTGCACCCTGACTTTCCACTGCCTCACTTCTTCTTCTATCCTGCACCCCTCTTACACACACACACACACACACACACACACACACACAACTCATATTTAATATGCTTATTGGGAGAATAAGATGGACACTGTGCTGGAGAGTCTCTGTTGAAGCAAGAAGATAACATCTGAGCACTACTCACTTGTTGGGGATGCAGTCTTTGGCACATGAGGACACACTGGGATGTGCTGGGAGCTTCCTCACACCAAGGAGTGCCTTGGGAGGGAACCCTGCAAAAATTGGTTTGTTAAGGAGCTTTCCTGGAGTATCGAAATGATTGACTTATTCCTTCACGATTAGGAACTTCCTGCCTTTTAATTACAACTCAACTCTCACCTTTGATTTTTATAGTGAAAAGAACAAACTTAATGAAGAGATAAAAGCCCTACGGCAGCGGCAGGAAAAAATTGACAAGGAGATTCGTAGGTTTGTTTCTTGTTCAACTTTTAAGCATTAAAAAGTATTTTAAACATAAATTTATTACATAAACTCGGCAAAGAGTTTGTGATGTTAAAATTCATCATTAATCTGCCAGAGGTTTCCTAGTCAACAGTTCATCTGAAATAAAACTTTCACTTTTATTACCAACTCATTTCTTCAAACACACACACACACACACACACACACACACACAAAGAATGATTATCAGATGAGTCTGCCCTTCAGAGGAGCCCATAGGTGAGAATACAGCTTTGGGCTGCCCAGGTTGCCACACTTCCTGGTGGTTACTATTTTGGAATTTCCAAAGCCAGCCTTCCAGTCACATGAGACAATCAGATCCATGAGTTTGGAATTTTCTTTCCATTCTCACCTAGTCACCGAACTTTCCTCTTCACACGAGTCCTATTGTGCGTCGTATATTGTGCACATATGCCTGTCCCCATAGTACATTATATGTAACCCCCCATTATTTTATTTTCCCCTTTCATATAAGCTAGTAATTGCTATTTAATTCATCTAAACTAACCATTCTCTTTTCCCATATCACTCCCTAAAATATGTGTATCACGCCAACAAGCATATTTCTTGCCACCTTTGAGTCCAAATTTGCAGAATGCAAATCCACAAACATAGGGGAAAGGGACTTCTCAACAGTGAATATCTGTAGAAGGATGTCAAGCACTTCTCACCGCAACACTCAAGAAGCAATGACACATTGTTGGAGAAAGTGAATGGAAAACCCCTTCACTTAGAGAGATGTCTCACAGCCCTATATTTATAGGCAGTTTTTAAGCTTCTATTTTTAATCCTAAAAAGAGAGACCTCTGGAGAGGGCAGGCAATCAGAAAGATAAGGAAGAGCGATGATGATTGCACAAGTTTGTGAATATGCTTAAATATGCTTCAAACCAACTACTGGCTCATATGCTTAACAGGTAAGGTTATGGCAGGTGGTGTCCATCTCCATTAGCTGGATTGGTGGAGGTGGTTGTCTTCCATTTTTTAAAATGAGGGTTGTGAATTAAAAGAATGCCTTGGGAGACAGAGTTGATTTTAGCCAAGTGAGATCAAGCCGGGTCTGTGGAGGACTTGTCACTCAGAAGATTCCAAAAGTGTGCTCCTGAGAAAGGGCCCCAGGGATAAGGCTGGAGTCTGCCATGAGTAGGACTCTGAGGAAGACTCAGAATTGAGGAGTCCTTTGAGACAAGCAGAGGCAGAGTGATTGTGAATCCCATAAGGCAATAATCACTGCAAACACAGGCAGAGGAGAAGAAACTGGCCGAAGAAAGCAGAATTAGCGTGAAGGGGTGGGGGGCTTTCTGAGTCCAGGGGCAGTAGTGTGATTTCCCTAAAACAAGGCGGCCTGCCTGTGCCCTGCAGGTGACAGCAATCAAGAGGAGGCCTTACCAGGGCTTTCCAAAGTGGAGGTGGAATTTTCAGAAATTTTGCTACCAATAATTATGTTAAATATTTCACTTGAAAATTACCAGGATTAATTTCAATCAACTCCTGATACCCTCATCTATTTTCATTTTTCTTCATTTTCTTCATTTTCCACTCAATGTTTCTCCCTTGTCCCAAGTTGTTTTCCTTCCTTATCTAGCCTGCCTCGGTTTCTCCCCCTCTTCTTGGATGTCTGGAAGAGTTCCTTCTGTCTTCTGAATTCAACTAGCCAGTTCATTGGTGAATATTTGTTGAATGACTACTTGGTGACACAAACCATGTTAGAAGGCCAGGTGGTGAGACCTGAGCCCAGCCCTCCATGACCTCACCGCCTAGGACAGCGGTTCTCCACCTTCCTCCTGCGGCGTCCTTTAATACAGTTCCTCATTTTGTGGTGAACCCCCCCAACCATAAAATTATTATCATCGCTACTTCATAACTGTCATTTTGCCTTTGTTGTTAATCAGCCAACCCCTGTGAAAGGGTCGTTTGACCCCCAAAGGGGCCTTGGCCCACAGGTTGAGAGCCCCTGGTCTAGCAAGTCCCCCTCCCCTCCTTCAGTCTTTCTCATCTCTTTTTTGCCCAGCTCTTGTCCTGGGCAATCTCTGTATCCAAATTTCCAGTAGGTTCACATTTCCACCCCACCTATACTGACATCTACACTGGAAAAACATCCCCACAGCAGAAGATCTAATTGCAATAAAACACTTCAAAGCCATACTTTGACTCTCTTCCCCCTCTGGTCATGCCTCAGGGGGATGCCATAGCCAGGAGAGTGGTCAGTTAAGGCAATTCTGTGTGAGCCACCTTTCTGCAGAGAAAGCTTCGTACTTGAATGTAGTGTACACAGTGTTTATAACTGAAGGCTTAACTCAGAATTAGTAATTAACCTCGACTAATTACTAGCTATATGATGGTGGCCAGGTTTCTCCATTTATAAAGTTGTATAATAATGGTGCGTATGTTATAAGATTGTTGTGGATATGATTAATACATGTACGAACTAATAGTCGGTAAATATCCTGCACATTAAATGCTTTGCAAATATTAATTGTTGATGATGTCAGTATAAAGACAGCTTGGTAACCAATTTTCTATATTTTATGTATAGACTCCAAGAAAAGGCTAACATGAAATCTTTCACTGTTAAGCATGACTATGAGAAGTTCCTGCAGAACCTGGTATGTCTTTGTGTTGGTCTAGGTTGACTAGAGAAAAAAATTCATGGACATTTATATAAGAAAGAGTTTTATATAAAAGAAGAAGGCATTTTTGGTGTATCTTGTAACTGCTAGATAAACACTTGGTAATGGCCGCTTGTAGGATAATTATTTTCTTCTGGCCAGAAATGGAGACAAACACAGAGTAGACCATGGTTCACAATGACTATGTCTGCCAAAGTTGACTAGTCAAGCACACAAGGGCTGGACATTTTAATTCACAGAGGAGAAAACACACAGTAAATAATTAAATGATACCAGTAAAGCAAGTATCTTTAGTAGATTATATGCCTACCCCCAAATCCTTTGTGTACCAGGGGTAGGTATGTATATATTAATACATATTAATTTGAAATTTAAATAAAATTAAGTAATGAATTATTGGGTTAAAGGAATTTTAATTCTTTCAACAAATTTAAGTTTTCTAAGTTATTTACCTTTTTTCCCTTACAATAAAAATGCATCTGAAGTTTTAGAAAGAATATTGACTTTAATAGCACTTTAGAAATAGGTATTGCCTTTTGGGAAATGTTACAAGAGACTTTACTTAGGCTTTTCTGAAGCTGACATTTTAGATGATTATGTGTAATCTTTGAAATGCATATTAACAAGCAAAATTCATCTTAGAATAATAGAAAATTTATAGAGTTCTCCAGATAATCCATGTTTTAAGATCATTGCTATCTCAATTAGGAATATATCAGCAAAGCACTTTATAGTCTGAATCATCATATAACTCAGATATTATTTTCTATAATCTATCCATTAAAGAACCCCATTCATCAATCACCACTACATAGGCAGTTTTCTGCTAAATTTTGATCTTCCCTGTCTTCTAAGTATCCTAAATTTTGGCAAGCACTCATAGCTACCCATTAACATATGTAGCCCACTTCCCCCCCCAAAAAATAACCACCCAGCACTCACTTGAAAGCCTTTTCATGCTCACTGTCATCTGCATACCTGCAGGTTTATCCTCCCCTGGTCTACTCACATCAGCATGACTGGAGATACAAAAGGAGCCGAAAGCCAGATATGGGTGGAATGCCCCAAGATAGTAGGCATACTCTTTGGACTAGAGAGGCTTTCTAGAAAAGATAGGACAGAGTTGGCAGAAAGGAAATTCCACGAATAAAACAAATTATTTGAATTATCATCCAGATAATTCTCCTTTTCAATGTGAGAAGTATCTTTTATCTAAGTTTCTCTATTAAATGATGAAAAAGCTCACCCCTCAAAAAAAAAAATAAAAGTATTATATAGGTGATATCACATGGTTAAAACAAAAATTAAATGATCTTTTATCTTAACCGAGGGAGTCTTATAAGTGTACATTGTCCTTAATCATGTCTTATCTTAACAGCGTGATGAAGCGCGTGAGGACAGGGAATTACTGCCATCATCCTCATCATTGTCAACAACAGAAGATTGTGAGGAAGAAGAACAAATGGAAGGAGAAAGATACGCTATTCAAGAATAATCCGTATAATTCCATTTTATTCATTTCATCGTAGCAGTATGTTTAATTCAGAGTCAATTCATGGGGGGGGGGGGTATAATTCCATTTTATCCATTTCATTGTAGCAGTATGTTTCATTCAAATCCAATTCATGGGAAGAGGTCAGTATGTCTTTTACATTCATCTCTAAAAATCTTCAAATCAATAAAATCTCAGTAAACCATCCTTAAAAGATCTGTCAAACAATAATCTTGGCTCTTATTGGTAAAAAACAAGTTTCAAGAGGGAAAAATAATCAGTAGGAAGCATAGAAAGTTTTCCGCCATTTCTTTGGATAACAGCAACTGTTCATTATAATGCAAACCAGAAAGAGGATGAAATTACTGTGGCCTAGCAAGTCCTGCCAGTTCCTCAATGCCCTAAATAGTTTGAGATGTTTTACATTGTTTAGGCCTCAAGGAAAACCAAAGCCCCGCCTCCAGGTTTTGTGGCAAACAAATTCTGCTTTTCTGGTTCTGAGCTTCCATCCATCCTCTGGTAATAAACTTCTTGCACATTTGCTAGGAAGCTGGAGAGCTTATCAGCAGGTACTATTGATACTGTGCAGCCTCCCCATCCTGCTCCAGTCAGTCGGGATCCTTGAGCCCCAAACTTCCTAAAAAGATGGGGGGGAGAAATAAATCAGAACCTGTCAATGAAAATGAGAGGGATTTTCCCTGTGCCTATAGAACACAAAGCCAACACAACTTCGGAGACAAAAATAGGTGCATTTTTGTTGGTATCAAAAATGTTAGCAATTTATACTATTTCAAAAGGTGATTTGAAAATTAAATGTCCTTGGCCTTGAGCTCCAAATAGTATGAGTCAACAGCACTCCCGTTGCATGAGGGCTGTCATAACCCCTTGTAGTCTTGATCATCGACTAACCACTGGAGGAGGTGTGTACCAAGTCTATGGGTCAAAGAGGAAGACTGAGGAAAAAGAAGCCAGGACACTATGGAAATACAGAATCAGAGGGTCGCATCAAACGAGAGCAAACCAAAACTTACCAAACACCATCTTAGGCAAGTGAGAGTTCCTTTCATAGCTAGTTCAGTTGTATTTCTTAAGATGTCACCTAACAGAATTCATCCCCTAAGACAGCATAGGATCCCCTAGGATGTTCATGATGAATATATTTATCAACAAAGAGCCTATCATTTAGTTCTAGGCTGAGTTGGTTTGCTACATTTTTAGTAGAAATGTATGAAAATGCTCTCACAAAGAGGAGGATGATCCCACAGACCCATGTTTCCTCTGTCCTTTGGAGCGGGGTCTGACAAGTGGACTCAGAATTCACTGTCAGATAAAATGTGTGTGGTTGGGATGGCAATTATTATATGAACTACCATACTGCAAGAGGCAATTTTAGTCACCATCAGCAGGCGCAGTTGCAAACCTAAGATGTGAACCAAAGTGAAAGGCCCTACATGAAGTGCAAGGGTCACTCATCTTTGAATGATGCAATTTATCCTGACAACAAAAGTTAACATGTACTTCCAATTCTTCCTAATGACATTTACTCCAAATTAGTAACAGATTAAAAACTCCATAACTAATTTAGCACAATTTTGTCCCTTTTTTCCTTCTAAATGAACTACTTTACTTCCTGGAAAATATCAATAGACTATTACCCCTACCCTCAAACATCAGAATTACTGCACACAAGTAATTCATTTTCCCCTCAATGATTTTCTCAATTGATTTCTTTTCATCATGTTTTATTCAATAAAATATGCTTTTCAAATTAAAATAGATGGCTAAAGAAGAAAACAAAACCTCTTGGAGGCATATAAAGATGACTCATCTCATTCAGTCTCTCAAACATTAAGCTAATGGTCTAGTAAGTGAATTAAGCCCAAACACCTAGGTATCTATGACCTATGTTAAAGATTTTCTCTGGCCAGGAGATTCTAGGATTGTTTTGAGTTCCTACACTTGCAAAGAGCTCACTTGTAGTTTAATAATAGTCAATAAAGAAGATGCTGAGGAAACTGAGGTATCAATGAAGCATCTCTGGAAGACCCTAAGATTTAGTTATCAGAAGTCCATGGCATAGTCTAGAGAAAAGCAATGTGCCTACCTATTTTATTTCCTGCAACCCAAACAATGCCATATTTCTGACCAACCAGGTCTTTAATCATCTTCAGTATACTTTTTGGCACACATTCGCTTAGGTTTTCTTCTTTAACAGTTCTTGAAGACCAGGATTTTAAACTTGAATCTAAAGCTGAGTATCCTTTACAACTCAAGGAAGCAAAGGTAAAGATTTGGACCAAGCATGTGTGGAGTCCATGACAACGTGGGATGACATTTCCCAGAAAACCCTTGCTACCCCTTGGAAGTTCCTGAGGATCCCTTGCAAGTTGGAAACTTTTAGAAACACTTTTTTGATGCGCACAGTGGGGCAAGGTGGTGGTGGTAAGAAATAGCAAGGCCAGCTGGGCTCGCTATTAAGATTTTCTCCCTACCATAAGTTCCTAAATAAAATTCTCTTCAATGCCCTCTATCTTCCAAAAGTAAATCTTTATCCTGGTAAGACAAGAACCTAATTACAATAACAAGAGGGTATATTTTCCAGAGATTCTACAAGATTTCAGAGTAGAAACTAGAAGTCTTGGTAAATACACTCACTTCTGAGCCTTTCATATTTCTGGGTAACCTCCTGTGTTTACTACAGATGAACATGGACTGGATAACATCAACCATCAGCGTTCTTATTTCCCAAATAGAGTATCACTAGTGTTGCTATAAATAACCCTTCACTCCTGCGTTAGTGGAACACGTGATCACAGTTGGGTGGCTGCTCCAGCAGTTAGTCAGCAGCCTGTCTGCTATGAACACAGGCAGAATGGTTCTCCCTGCAGTATGCCCCATGGGTTCATCATAGGCCCTTTGGCATGTGCACAAGAATTTTGAGAATAATTTAAAATCCAAGAGATGCATAAAAACTTTAAATTAAGAGAATGAAGTTGGTGGAAAAAATATATTCATTAAAGTTTTCACATTTGTATGCTCTGTTTGTTTCCTGGGAGAACTCATGTGAGAAGTGCCAGTGGAGACTTTGATCCCTGCACATTCCTCTTTTTAACTGATGGGTCAGTATAAACCGAACCCTGACATGAACCACACCGTAAGGGAGTTCCAGAAGGAGAACAGGGGATTCCGCCTTATTCCACAGGTTACCAATCGGGGGCCACGAGTATTTTCTGAAGCTCTAGAAATCCAACCTGTATTCACTTTAGCAAGAGCAAGGCTTTATCAATTTTGAAAAATTGGGTACCCAAGCCTCAGAAACCAAACTGGTTCAGGGTGTGCAACAGACATTTTGCAAGCATTCTAATAATCCCCTGGCTCTAGGCCCTGCCCCAGTCCTTCATTTGCTGAGTAGTTGGGGGTTAACAATGTTTCCGGGACTTAGTCGACTCTTAATTTAAAATTTGTACCTCCGAGGCAGATTCCCATCTGTGTTAGGCACAGTTGACTAGGGAAACTCATACTTATAAGTATGTAAGCAATAAGTTTATACCAAAGAAGTCATTATATATCAAGAAAACATCCCAGCCCAGTTCAACTCATGTCCATAAGTTCAATACTAGTCCATATGTCCCTCTGCAGCCTCATGCAGCCACATGCAATGATATAGAGTGCATGAAAGAAGGTCACAGGCCGGTGTGTGCAAAGTCACATGGATCCAAGGTTGGAAGAAGTAAGACAGGACTCTGCAGCTTTTAGGGTGGCTAGCAAGAGGGAAGAGGGGGAGAGGGACCAGTATCTCACACTCTTAAACTATTAATGAGTTATCAGGCTGAAACTTACAAGTGCCATGTTGGCATCCAAAAAAAAAAAAACTATCCCACCTTCCCCACCCACACTCCTTGATTAATCTGATTCATATGATATCATTCCCTAGGTACCTGGGTTCTAGCTTTTGTCACATCAGCTATCAATTTGTGCCCTGGCTACTTAGTAATTTCTTGACCTTCTGTTCCTTAAATTACTGAAAATGGATTGGTTTGGAATTTCTTTCCCACATGAAGACATTGAAAGCAAAGCTCTTGTACTGTTGTGTATCAGAGAGGCAATATAAGAGCTATGGAAATAAAAATCCTAACATCTCCTAAAATTAGGTTGGGACCAATGTCCAAGATCATTGGTCCAAATAACAAAAAGCAGCTACTTCCTTATAAAGCTGGTTCTTAAAAAAAAAAAAAAAAAAGGCTGAGACACCTGGAGGGTGAAGATTATATGAAATTTTCACTTTAATCCTTTTATCACTGAAAAGTATATTCCTATAACCAAGTATCCAGCACTCAATATACTCAAAACTCACAGCCATTGAGCGGCTTCCAGCTCATAGTGACCTTCTAGGCCAGGGTGGAACTGCCCCTGTGAGTGTCTGAGACTGTAATTCAGGAGTAGAATGCTATGTCTTCCCCAGAGAGCAGGGGGTGACTTCAAAGTGCTGAGCTTGAGGCTAGCAGTCCACCATATGACCACGACACCTCCAGGGCCCCTGTGCACCCAGTAATAGTCTAACTAAAATTTCCTACACTTAAATGAAATCATATGACCTATAAAGGAGCTCCAAAGGACCAAGTCCTTAGCATAAGCAGAAGTTTCTGCCAAAGATGCAGGCCAGACTATCTCCCCATCCCCTTTCATCTTTCTGTTTAATGCTTATTCTAAGCTGGCTTTCAAAAGTCTGCTCACCAGCATAAGTCAGGAAGCCTGCAACCATCCTGCCCCCTTCTTCGCCTATCATCACAGCAGGCTCCTGGAAAGACCATTCATTCAGCGGAACCCTTAGCATACATAGCCATAGATTGTGCTGTAAAATGATTCAAACTTTACAATTAGCAACATAATGTTTAAGGGGTGTGGTGCCAATTTGATTAAGAGTGTTGGGGTGGAGTCTGACCTGTCAGTCTGGAGATAGCCAATGAGACCTCTGTGTGGGCATGGTTTTCTCCTGAGAATTCTGGGAAATCTCACGATATTTCCCCCATGGGTGTGAGAGACTTACAGCTCAGTCTCTTGGAGACACTCTAGCTGACAAGACATAAGACTGACTCCCTGTAAGACATCCCGGAGGAGAAACCACTTGAGCTTACCCTGATGGAACTAGACCTCTGAAGCCAGAAAAGCCACATGGAGACTCCTGCCAGTGCAGAGATGCTTGAGAAGTCCCAGAGAGGGCCCTGCCAGCACTGAAATGCTTCTACCACCACTGGATACACAAGACTCTACACCTACTGACCTGTGATTATCTTGGCGTCATTGCATGTGCTTCATGAGTCTGAAGAGGACTTATGGATTGGCATCGGGCACATAGGCTAATATTGGACTTATGGATTTAGATTGGACTTCATTGGGATGCTTTCTCAATGGTCCATTCTTCTTGTATATAAACCTCCACCTTATATACATATGCGTGTTCATGAATTTGTTTCTCTAGTCTACCCGGATTAACACAAGGGGTCATGCCATTTTGTGTCTATGAAAAGATTATTTTGAAAGTGTCAATCAATCATAATTTTCTTGTTGTAAGTGCTTGAATCTCTGTATAAACTTCCTTTTGAGGCAGTACTTGGATGAATTGTTATGAGACACTGCCTGATCCTGGATCACTTTGCTCCCACAATAAACTCTTTAACTTCCATCTGTTCTTTGATATGTCCTGGTGTCAGAAGTGGAATTTGCCAAGAAGCCTTATTTTCTGCATCCCCAAGAGGATGAGACCCTGGAGTTCTGGAGTCAACATGAGCCTGGTGAAGATCACTTATTTCCATGTGTTCTTGGGGCTGGCTATGGTAAATAATGCCCTTCTTGAGGCTTGAATTCCACCTTGTTTTTTGAGCTCTTTAAAATCATTGAACTTTATTGTGTTTCTGCTGTTTTCATTCTGGCTTTAA
Source organism: Nesogale talazaci (assembly GCA_004026705.1). Classification (NCBI taxonomy): domain Eukaryota; kingdom Metazoa; phylum Chordata; class Mammalia; order Afrosoricida; family Tenrecidae; genus Nesogale; species Nesogale talazaci. Next base: position 4,268 of record PVJH01020727.1, on the reverse strand, counting down.
AGACTGTTTGCCAATTTTCCCCTTTGCTACAGGCAATAGTGGGAGGTTCTGGGCAATTTACTGTCCTGGAAATGTTTTAGTTTGTGTTCTCAGGCCCTAGAAAGCAGCACAGAAATAAAGGGAACAGGCCAAGCAAAAGCTGGTAGTACAGTTGTCATCCATGAAAAACATTTTTGTCAAAATAAACTGGTTCAGCGGACCATCCAGAAGCAATAAGCTGCCCACCAGTCACAAAACAATGTCCCCAAAATAAGACACACATTGGTATAAGCAAAATGCACTATCTAACCCACAGTGATCCTCTTCAGGGTTTTGTTGAGTCTGAGAATCCTGAACTTTGAACAAACACAAATCTTCATTGATGAATGGAAATGCCATGTTTAAGGCAATGTGGAATCCCCTCTGGGACTCCCGCCTGATGTGTGGAGAGAGATTATGCCCTGCTACCTGTGTGTGCTTACCTGCTTTTAATTTCATCACAGAGAGCAATCTGGGTGGCCAATTTGGGGCTCTTTGGAATTGTCTAAATTACATTTTTTGTGCATCCAGTTAGAAAAAGAAAGACTCCCAAATTAAACAAACACAATAGGTGCTTTTCTTTAAGAATTAGGGTTTTAAACCTTCTTGAGAACAAAAAGAGGGTAAAATTTCTTCACTGCAGGCTAGTGTTTGAAAATGAGCAAAATAGTAAAAAAAAATTGTAATTCCAGATTTCTGTTCCAATCACTCACACTGCCCCAGTACCATCTACCCCCTTGCCGGCTAACTCACTCTCATAGCTCTTGTTGGCTTCTTTCCTTCTCTGATTCTAGTAACGTTTTCTCTGATCGTCCCCTTTTCTCTAAAGAATACTGCAAAAATAAAGCCTTTCTGAAATGTCTTTCAATATCTGTTTTCAGATATTGCAGTTATTGCGTATCCCACCACACACACATTACTTTTACTTCTTGGACACAGAATTCTCTAAACTTGCTAAAGATTTTCCAAACCTGTGGACGCTTTCTTCCTAGTTTGTTGAGGTATTTAAAACCCTCCTTGAGTCTGACTATCCCAGAAGACTCAGTGTGCATCAACTAATCTACATGATAACTGGACCTAGAGCGTTCCAAATGTGCTTAAAACAATCTAAATAGTGAAATCCCAAAGATAAATAGTGAAATCCCAAAGATAATCTAGCTCTCCAAAACCAACGTCAAAGTCCTTGCCATCAAGTCAGTGCTGACTCATGGTGACCTAGATAAAACAGCTGCTGAACTGTTGGCATACTGTCATATGGTCAATGAAATGTTTCTAGATATTATTCCAGAGCTTTCCTCCACCCTCTTGAATCGATGAGACAAAATTTACTCACACATTCAAAATAAGGTGGGGAAGTATAGGATTCTTAGAACAGATCATTTTAAAGGTTCTCTGAACACTCGGAGATTGAACCTCTGGGTTTTCAGGAGTTTTTAATATAGTATTCATCTATGGCCTAAAGTCTGAACTTTCAGGCCCAGTAACAAGGCATCACCTAGATTGGAAAGAGTCTCCCTTTGCTGAGCTGTGTCAAGTTAGCTCATAAATCTTCTTAGGGACTGAAGACTAAACTAACCTCTAAGACAACACTTAAGCAGTTTTAACAATTGGAGTCTCCTAACAAGCAGACTACATCAAAGTCTTTTTGAAGCACTAAACCTGATAGCTAAAATTTTTCCAAGAAACCAAGGCATGGGAAAAAGGGGTGATTCTTTAATCAGTTCTGGAACAAGAGGCATTCTAGGGACACAAGTGGGGCTTTTCCTAGGGTAAACTTTACCCCTCACAAGGAGAAACTATCATGTGTATTAATGGGAAACATTGCAAATCTCAAATTGGCACTGCTACTAAACTCTACTAAATCAGCCCAAGTTCTAAATTAGCCCCAGAGTACTAAAATTTCAAAAGCTGTCAGGGTAAAAAAATCAATATCAGACTTTGATTCATTCTAGTTTTCTTGGCCCATTAAAGAGGTGCAACATTTTCTGCTTAGTCCTGATACCCATGCCAATGCTGAGACCCTTCTATCTAATAAGGTCTGTTATCTATGATTTTCAAAAACAGGAGAAATATTATTAAGATTATGAGACAGAACCCCCAAGAACATGAAATTAGGAAATCTATTAAAGTTCAGGTAAACACCTTCACTTCAATTTTCTTAATGCTCTTTTAAGTGAGAAACTAGAGAGGTATTCACTCCTATTCTTAAGTATCCCTTTCTAAATGATTGATTGTTTCGTACACTAGTTTGTATAACACTCCATAGTCTCTATTATGATATCTAATAATAGACTAGAGATTTATTCAGGATTTAAGAATTATTAACCACATAATAATACTGAGATTTCCAGTAGTCTCAAAGTCTCATCTGCTGCTTATCTATGGTTGCCCAGATGCTATATATTTTACTGGAACTGATCTTTATGATGTATTTCCCAATATTTTTGTCCAACCTCAGAACCAATACGCCTTTACATTCACCTGGGAATAACTACAGTTTACCTGAACTATAATACCCCACAGTTTACTGAGTTTCCCAGCTATTTCTCTGAAATATCTTATCCTTGATAGATGATGAGCTATTAACCTTGCTGATAGATGACTTACTGCCCTTGCTATTGAAAAATGAATGCAAAATACTACAATAGGGTAATGACTTATATGCTCAAATTCTCAACAATAGCAAGAACAACAACAAAAACCCCAACATTGTTGAGAGCATTGTCCTATTAAAAATTTAACGACTACAGGTCATAAGATTTCTGGAGAAAAACTACCATTAGCTCAGACATTTGTTAAGTATTTAGGACATTTGATTTCTGCAGAAGGCATTTCTATTGATTCTGAGGTTTCTATTTTCATAATTTTAAAATTATGAAACAATTGCTTGGATTTCTGGTGTATCCAGAAATGGATTCCTAATTTTTTCTTGTTAGCACAATTTCTCTCTATATTTTTTAAAACCTCCAAATCACTTTCTTTCAGAATTGTATTAAAGAATCAAAAAGCAGATAAGGCTGCCCTAGGCTTCCTAAGCTAGCACCTCTTTTCTCTTTTTTTTCTTGTTTGTACATGAAGTCATTGGAACTGTTTTAGGCACTGTAACCCAGAAACATGGAAAACATTGGAGACTATGTGGTTCCTATCCCCTGCAGCTGGGCCCTGTGGCTAAGGAGCTTCCTCCCAGCTTTTGTTGCTGCTACAGTAGACATAGCACTGTAGACATAGGGCTAGGAAGATTTTTAAATGTCTATGTTTCCTATGAAGTATGAAATTATTAAATAAGGTCTGTGACTCGTTTGTTTTCAACTTGTTTTGATTTCAGTTTAATTCAGCTAGAGGAGCAACAGCAACCTAGTTGAGAGGAATTACTATGGGGGCAGAAAAAGGGGAGTATAATGGTGGGACAGAAGGAAGCTAAAAGGAAACAGAGGAAAGATGTAGGAAGCAAAGCTATGGATAGAGGTATAAACATAGGTGTAGACATATGTAAATACATTAATTCATAAAATAGAGGCATTGGCCTATGTACACATATTTATATGGCAATACATTCAAGAAGAGGATCGACTTTGGGTCTCTGCTCAAACCCTCCCTTAGTTCTAACAACCTGGCATTATGTGATGCTAACCCCCCCGACACAGTCCACGATCAGTGAAGACAAAATGGGTGCATAAGCAAATGTGGTGAAGAAAGCTAATGGTGCCTGGCTATCAAAAGATATAGTGTCTGGGCTCTTAAAGGCTTGAAGTTAAACAAGTGGTCATCCAGCAAAGAAGCAACAATCCCACATGGAAGAAGCACACCAGTCTGTGTGATCATGTTTAAGGGATCATGTATCAGGCATCAGAAGATGCAAAACACAAACGAACAAAAGCATATTGCAAAGAGTGAGGAGGGCTGGAGCACAGACCCAAAATACATCTGTTGATAATGGGACATCCCCTCACAGAAGGGTCACAAGGAAGGGATGAGTCAACCAGTGTGCTCTTAAACAAGTACCATTGACGAAACAGATAACATTTCGCTGGTTCTTTGAGGATTCTTCACACACACACACACACACACACACACACACACACACACCACTACCATGACCTCAGTGCTGCCTTTCAGTTCTGGCTACATAGGAGCATATACACTGGAACAGACAAGAGTTTATGACACATGGAATCCGGGTCAGATAAATACCTCAGGAACAGGAATGGAAATAGTGGTACCATAAGCATAGAGGAAGGTGCAAAGAGGAG
>PVJH01020726.1:0-40152 GCA_004026705.1 Nesogale talazaci | reverse complement strand
ACCCATCATGTTTTCTCCCCTTGGATCTCAGCCTGTTAGATGTGGAACAACGTGGAGTGAAAGGCACACAACTGACACACTCTCCAAGGTTCTGTCAGGGCTGATCAAGTGGGTCAATACAGAGTGGCCGTGCAGCCTCCTCTGCGTACTCCCTCTCCCCCTATCTCTGCCAGCCTCTGGCAGCAGCCTCTCTCCCTCACAGAACTCACTGGAAGGGAGCCTGGGGGTGGTTGTGCAGAGCCTTGGGTTCCAGGACTTAAAAAGTAAACTCAGAGGGCCAAAGTGCCCAACTGATGACTTCCATCCTGTCCGCCCCAGCGCTCGGGGATCGCATGGACTCTGAAGGGACTCAGTGACTGAGTTCCTTCTTCCCCTTTCTCTCCTGAATTACATGGCCAGGACATTTTTTTCCTCCAGATGGACTTGACCCTCCTCCCACCTCTGGTTTTGCCCCCTCGTGTGTTAGCCATTGCAGCCATTGCTTTCCATATGGTAGAGCCATCTTGGAAGGGATCGATTATCTGAGGGTGGGGTGATGGTGCTGCTTCAGCTCTCCTTCCTGAGAGTTTCTTCTTTTCTGCTGAAAGTCCACAGGGGCCTGCCTTCCCCGTGGCAAGCCTGGATCAAGGATTCGTAGATCCCTGGGGATCACCAAAACTTCAAGGAATGAGGCGCTGAAGAAGTCCCTCCTGGGTAGCTGGGACTTGGACCAGAAACCTTGTATCTTTTAATCCCTGCTAGCATCTGATGGCATCGTGGTTACACATTGACCTACAATCTACAAGGTCCAAAGTTCAGCAGCAGCTGAAGCACCAGCAGCTCCTTGGGGGAAAGCTGGGGATTTCTACTGCTGTCAAAGTGTGACAGTCTTAGAAATTCACAGGGGCAGTTCTACCCTACCCTAAGGCATCCGTAGGAGCCAGCATCCACTCGACGGCAGTGAGTTTGGTTGGGGAAGCATTCACCCCACACACTCTTCAGAGTTGATGAATCTGAGGGAACCTGGCTTAGAAGAAGAAGAATGTTGCAAGTTAACTTCTTAAGGACGCTCCCTGGAAGAGTGCTTTTCTCACTGCAGGAGCTACTGGAACAGAGTACAGGAACGGGTTCATGTCAGAGCTTAACATGGTCCTTGAGAACAGATGTCCAAAACATAAAGCTAGATGTTTGGCTATGATGTGCCTCTTCAGGAAGTTGAGAGCTCTGAGCAGATGTGTATGTTGGCGTGTTTGTTCCTGACTCCAGATGATGGCTGTCACCTTTAGATGGCTCCTGGTACTGATGAAGCTTGAGCTGTGTCCTGATTGGCTTTTCCTGTTCCTTCCACTTTTCAGTCCTTAAGAAGATCCTCACCTGATAATTCACTGAGAGCCTACATGATTTAAGTCTCTATGTTCCATTTCTCTAGGGCTTGCTCTTTCTCTTCTTGGTCACTTCAGCCCAGCAGTCACTCCCTAGTGCCTCGTGCTTACCTGTAGTGAGGGCCTGCCAGCGTGGTGCAAAGAGGGGCAAGATTTAATGGGGCGGGGCGGGGGGGGGATTATCCACAGCAGAGAGATGATATCAGTGTATAAGCCTGGGCTTTCAGGGTCCCCTGCAGCTGAGGGGGGCTCCCAGGGGCACTAGTGTTTGATCTGATCCTAGCCAGGTGGGCAGGGGAGCGTCACACAGAGGGTGCAGAAGTGCCTGGTGTGTCCTGTCTCCATGAGCACTTGATCTGTGGGGCAGACGATGTCCCCTGGCCTCTGTGACTCACTCCAGCCCACTTTCTCTGGGAAGGGTCAGCTATTACATCGGCGAGGTTCGTAGGCCCAGGGCTTAGCTCCTGTAGTAGAAACACAGCATAGGCCATGAGTGGCCCTGACTGTGCTACACAGACATTGTTTAGGAAGACACTCAGCCAGCTGGATTTGGTTCCTTCGAGGTTGGCCAGCCCTTCCATTTGCTCTGGTTAAAAGAACTAGAGAAAAGTTGTATGTTTCATCAGTGCTATGCTGCACCCTGACTGGCTCATCTCTTCCTTGTGTCCCTTCTGTAGAGAATGTTCATTTGTCTTCAGATGGGCTTTGGGTCTCTACTTTGCCCCCACCCCTTCATTTGCATCGATATAATTATTTGTTCGGGGTCTTCTGATGCCTGATACCTGATTCCATCGACACTTCATGATCACACAGGCTAGTGTGCTTCTTCCATGTGGGTTTGTTGCTTCTGAGCTAACTAGCCAGTTTTTTATCTTCAAGACTTTGAGACCCCAGACGCTATCTCTTTGATAGCCGGGCACCATCAGCTTTCTTCACCACATTTACTTATGTACCCATTTTGTCTTCAGTGATTATGTTGGGAAGGGCTCACATTGATTCTTCTACATACCTGCTGCTCCTTATAGAGCAGACCTCTCCTCATGTGGTCATAGACTCATCAGCATAAAAATTATAAGGAGGATGGGCTGAGCCCCGGTGGCGTAGTGGTTGTGCACGGGACTGCGGCCCAGTGGGATGGAGGTTCGATTCCAGCTCCGCGGAGTAAAGGCTGGGCCTCCTACTCCCACCACCAGAGGGCAGTGATGCCCAAAAAAAAAACAAAAAAAAATTACAAGGAGGCTTCAGAAACCTCGTAGGGAAATCCCATTGCCTTTCGTAGTACCATTTTTTTTCCCACACGTTTTTTGAAGCTGCTTCACATTCCATAAGAGATCTGTTCTCTGCTTCCCACCGGTAACCCTGCCTCTGCCTTCCAGGGTACTGTGCACAACATCCTGGTGTTTAAAAACGCTGGGACTGGCTGGGTTTTGTCCGCTGGAATCCCAACAATGGAAATGATGCTTAGCTTTTAAATGGAAGGTTAAATTGGTGATGATTGTGGGGCCATAAATAACTCCACTCACACAAGCACCAGGGTAATTGAAGGGGTGCCCTGTTTTAGTACTTGGATTCTTTACAAGGGGCCACAACTCCTGAGATCCTGACTGGCTTAATAGCTTCCATACTCTGAAATGGCCCATTAAGAGAAGCCTGTTGGGTGGCACTTCCCCATACGTTTTCTCAATAAAGAGAAAAGGATGGGGGTGGGTGGAGGGAGGTGGGAAGACTCCGCGTGTATCTTGAGCTGCAGCCTCTCAAAAAGCAGCCTGGAGCAGACTGTTTAGTTCCATGTCCCCTGCTCCATTCAGGCCTCTGCATGTTTTGAATCTTTCTTTGGCTTCCCCTGAGCCTTGAAGGCAGCCCTCTCAATAGGCCAGGGCCCAGCTTCCACTAGCTGAATGCCTGCCCAGCTGAATGCACTGCATGCTAATGGTGCTGCCTCACCCAGCAGACAGCTCGCAGGCCAGACAGTGGCTGCTGCAGGCCTGGGCAGCTGCTCAGACCCAGCGATGGAGCCCCCTGGGCTTCCTAACTTTGCCTGCTTGCTTTCTCGCAGATCTACACAGACTGGGCCAATCATTATCTCGCGAAATCCGGACACAAGCGTCTCATCAAGGACCTCCAGCAAGATGTGACCGATGGCGTCCTCCTGGCCCAGATCATCCAGGTTGTAGGTAAGAGCTGGGTTTAAACACTGGGCACTGGCGAGTTACTGTGGAGATGAGCCCAGGAGGGTTGGGAAGGAGAGTGGGGCGGGGGGGGGGGGGGGGGGGGGGGGGGGGGGGGGGGGGGGGGGGGGGGGGGGGGGGGGGGGGGGGGGGGGGGGGGGAGGACTGCGTGGGCGCTATTGACCATTTATTTTCCCCACTTGTTTTGTGCGTGGGGAGTGTGGGCATCGCACACTCTTCCTAATAAGATCACACACAACACACGGCTCCAGAGAGCAGCCTCGTCTCCATTCTCTCCAGGCAAGACTGGCGAAGGCCAGAGAGAGATGCTCTTGGTTTGTGGGGAGGATGTCTTGGTTCCCCTGTTTGCCTCCTACTAGCTCTCTGACTCTCCCCCCTTACTGCCCCCTGCACTTTTTCATGGATAGCTCTGGAAGGGCTTCAGAAAATGAAATACAGCAAGTTGAACAGAGCGGGCTTAATGCTGCCAGCTCTAATTGGAGCTGAGACATCAAAGGATCCAGCTTTGCAGAGGGGCTTCTGGCTCTCTCACTGGGGGAGGGAGCAGAGACCTTCGTGTGTGCGGGGGAGGGGGGGGCGCACAGAGTTCATCCTAAGCAGTCTTGTGGGCAGGCCAGGCACCACTTTGCCTGGGATCTGATGGGAAAGGCTCCAGTGGCCAGCCGGAGGGCACACAGCAGACCAAGGAGGCGGGAGGTCAATTAGACGGCATCAGGCTGATTGTTGTCGCTGGCAGCCATAGACGCTGACTCATGCCAAGGAAGAAGGCACAGGGAGACCGTTGTAGAGAAGTGGTCTAAGTGTGAGCAGGGGCCTGTGGTGGCGGCCGTGCTGCTCAACGCCGTGGAAATCCTACATGAAAACAAAAGTTGGCTTTACCTAAAAATCTGGACCTGCCCCCGAGGCTCAAAAGACAGACTGTAGAGTCAATTTCTGACTCATAGTGACCCTGCATGATAGGAAAGGGTAGAACTCACCCCTGTGAGTTTCTGAGACTGAAACTTTATGGTGGCTTGGAACTGCTGACCTTGCAGATTGCAACGCCATACATAACCACTATGCCACCAGGACTTCTGGATGGAAGGATGGATGGATCGCTGTATAGATTTTTTTTTTCTTTCAAGGCTGCCTTCTATCGATGCCTCCTGACTTTTTCTCAAGCCCACCCAGTCCAGCACTAGCTTTCTATTGCTCTGTAACAACGCCATCACAGACTGAGTGGCTTTGAACAGCACACATCCGATAGCACTGAGTTGGAATCAGCTGTGCTGTAAGCAGGGCCAGGTTGCAGTCAAAGCGGTGGGGTTGGACACCTGACAAGGGAAAAGTTTCATACAGTGGCAGGCTGGGCGGCTGTGACCTTGATGCCTTCCTGCGTAGTCCTTCTTCAGTGCCGGCAAGAGGGAACAGCTTGGAACAAGTCTGCCAGCAACGTGGTGCGGGGGATAGAATGTCAGTCTCGTCAACACATTACATCGAGGGAATGATGCTCATCACTGTTGCCACAGCCCGTTGGCTAGGAACCAGTCACAGGGCACACCCACGTGTAAGGCAGGGGCTTATACTAAGGGCCTGAACACAGGGCTTTCTTACTCATCACTCGCTCATCACTCCCACCAAGCTCTTTCAAAGCTTTTCCTTCTTTAATCTCCTTCACAGTCCCGTTTTTCAAAGATAGGTCTCACTGAGGCTCCATAGTCGGTTATCACATGACTAGTCTGCTTCTAAAGAAGCCCTGGTGGTATCATGGTTAGGTGCTGAGCCACGATTCACATGGTCAGCAGTCCAAACCCACTAGTAACTCTGCACGAGAAATACTGGGCTTTCAGCTCCCGTCAACCATTTCAGTCTCAGAAACCCACAGGGGAATCAACATCGACTCAATTGCACAGTGGATTTGGTTTTGGAATCAGCTTCTGCGAGCCCTGCCTATGCTAATTGCAGGGCCAACCGTTTGGGACAAAGGCTGGGATTTCTACTCCTGTGAAGAATTGCAGTCTCAGACACTCAGAGGGGCAGTTCTACCCTGTCCTATCTGGTCTGCTCTCGCTCTGGGTCAGCATCCACTCCATGGCATTGAGTGAGTCTGCTTCTAAGGACTCCTGGTGCCACACTGCAGGACAGCTCGTCACAAGGTCAGTGGTGACTCATGCAATGTCTCCTCGGCTCTGTGTGCCTGGCGGAGGCATCTTGGGCTGCAGCAGAGCCTCCCGGGCTCGGAGCACAGGCAGGGAGTGTGGGAAGAACGGTGCTCGGTGACCTTGCTCTCACTGCAGCTGTGTGCCCTCAACTGCTGGGCTCTCAGGAGCGTCCCGGAGCCCTCTGCAGACAGCCTCTGTTTCCCCATCTCTAAAACAGAGATAGCTCTGCCTGCTCTGTCTTCTCTTATGGATGGCAGTCACAAAACCCCACACCGAACTCACTGCCGTGGATTCTATTCCGAGACGGGAACTCTTCACGGTGTATAGCCTCGTATGTCTCCCTGGGATCAGCTAGTGGTTTCAAACCATTGACCTTGCAGATCGCAGCCCAATTCTTAACCACAACACCACCAAGGCTCCTCGAACCAAACCCAGTGCCAATGAGTGGATGCCGACTCAGAGCGACTCTGTTGGACAGGGTCGAACTGCCCCTGTGAGTGTCCCAGACAGCAGCTCTTCACAGGAGGACAAGCAGTTAGTGATTTGGGACTGCTGACCTGTCAGCAGCCTAACATGTAACCACCCTGCCTCCAGGGCTCCCTCAAAAAGCAAGTCAGGCATTGTCAATCTGCCCTATTTGAAACTGTTGAAGTTTATTTTGCAGAGCACTTGGTAGCAACTGCTACATGTGTGGCGGGGGCAATGAGGCCTCCAGACAGTGTCAACACATCAGCGTGTGTGGTGGTAGATTAATCATGCCTGTCCTGGGCTCGGGGACGTGACTGCGGCAGGTGCACTGTGGATGCACTAAATATGGCGCCACAGAGATGCATGCCTGCACCCTTCTTACCCTTCTCAGAAAGAGGATTGCCCACACCCATTCAGATGAGCTGAACCTTCTAGACCTTCAAGGGGTTGGCAGATTCTAATTACATTTTTAATGTGTCAACAAGCTTTTGAGACGGGACAGCCAGTCCTGTCCCTCACAACAAAACCCGGCTTGACCAGAGGCTGTACACTGGCACAGATAGGAACTGGAAACATGGGGAATCCAGGACAGGTGATCCCTTCAGGGCAGTGGTGAGAGTGATGATACAGGGAGAGTGGCAGGAAGTGGAGTACAAAGGGGGAACTGATTAAAAGGATCTACATATAACCTCCTCCCTGGGGATGGACAACAGGGAAGTGGGCAAAGGGAGACATCGGACAGTGTACAATGTGACAAAATAATGATAATTTATAAATTATCAAGGACCCATGAGGGAAAGGGGGGCAGAGAGGGGGTGGAAAAAGGAGGAGCTAATACCAAGGGCTTAAGTAGAAAGAAAAAGTTTTTTTGGGGTTGGGCATCACTGCCCTCTGGTGGTGGGAGTAGGAGACCCAGCCTTCGCTCTTGTGGAGCTGGAATTGAACCTCCATTCCAGTGGGTCGCAGTCCCACGCACAACCACTACGCCACCGGGGCTCAGCCTGAAAGAAAAAGTTTTGAGAAGGAGGATGGCAGCAAACGTACAAATGTGCTTTCCATACAATGGATGTATATATAGATTGTGATAAGAATTGTATGACCCCCCCCCCAATATAATGATTTTAAAAGTTATCCAAGAGCCATAAATATATTTCCGCAAACAAGTGAAATCACCATATCCTTTAAAAATTTTCAACATTACTTCAGAGGCACCTCGGGAGCCACAGTGTGCCGACCCAAGTTCTAGACAGCCTGTTCCGGACACAAGGTGCCAAAACGCATTTCCAGAGACTCTGTACCTGGAGCCCAGGCCAGGTCTCCCTGCGGACCTTGCACGTGGTTTTCCTGTAGCCCACCAGGAACAGCTCACTGGCCAGGGTCTCCCAGGTTAGGCCAGTTGTCAGCCCGTGACTCAGGACCCTGACTGCATGTGGCTCATACCTTTGCTGTGTGTGTTGGGGAGGTTGGGGTGGGGGGGTGACTTGAAAGAGCAGTGACGGTAGTTGCGTTTTGCATGACTTCCTTTTCTGCATCGTCTTTCAGCCAGTTCCAATCATGTAATCTTTTTTTAAAAAATTAATTTTTTATTTGGTGAAGGTAATTCATGACAGTCCCTATAAAATAACATCTCTGATCACCCACCTGCCCCTCCACCACCAGTCTCCATTCCTCCTCATTTCTGAACCCTTCTGAACTCTGCCCAAGGGTTGAAGCTGCCTTTTTGATCTTAAAGGATGGAACACACGTGTACCTTCCTGCTGTTACTGTTTCCCTAAAGTGGTGGTTCTCAACCTGTGGGTCACGACCCCTTTGGGGATCCAACGACCCTTTCACAGGGACTGCCTGATTTATAGCAGTAGCAAAATGACAGTGATGAAGTAGCAACAAAAATGATCTTTTGGTTGGGGGTGAGTCACCACAACATGAGGAACTGTATTAAAGGCTTGTGGCATTAGGAAGCTTGAGAACCACTGCCCTAGAGACTTGAGTCAGGGGGTGAGTGTGTTTCTAGATGTGAAAGGTGACTAAGGACCCTGGTTTGGAGAGCTCACTCGCCTCTGACCATGGTCTTTTTTTATGATTTTTTTTTTTTAGTTTGTTTCACATTTTTCTCCCATTCTGTCTAACTTTTAATGTGATCCTCTTCAGAGCAGTTGGTAAAGGTGGCTGGGCACCATCTAGTTCTTCTGGTTTCAGAGCTGTGGACTTGGATGTTCATGTGGCCCATTTGTCTGTTAGACTATTATGATGTCCATGTGTCTTTGATGCTTTTCATGCTTCTTTCTTTAGGGGGCCTCCCATGAGCTTTTTAAGACCGCAGTCAATAGAGTACATACTCTATCTTTTTTTTTTTTTTTTTTTTTTTGGCATCACTGCTCTCCGGCGGTGGGAGGAGGAGGCCCAGCCCCACTGCTGGATTTGAACCTCCGTCCCAGTGGGCCGCAGTCCCGCGCACAACCACTAGGCCACCGGGGCTCAGCCGTACATACCCTATCTTAACCTGTCTTGCGAACATGCAACTCCTGGCAAAGAGGAGCCCACTGAAGGGGCAAGAGCACGACTACAGGGTGGAGGGGTGAGGTGCTTCAACAGAACTCTCCTGATACAGCCCTGGCTGCCTTTGAAGAATAAGCCAATGCCTTGTTGTGATGAGGGGGAAAATGTCCTGCACAACTTCAACTTTCTGGGGCTATTTCTCATCAATGCAGTTTTCCATATGCTCCAAACTTCTTCATAAGAAGCCCTTGTGATCTGGGTCCTGTAAGAAAATCTATTGAAATCACCCTTTTGGAATTTCACGCCACACCCCATTTCTCCCCAGACCTCAAAATATTGTCAGTGACCTTCTGAGCTGACCTCTCTACCTTGAATGGACCTAGCCCAGTTGATCCCTCAGAATCACCCATTACTTCACTTGGACCTTCTTTAAAAGGAGAGGCATCCTAACAGGATCAGTGTCTTCCTCCTGGGAGAATTTGTCTGCAGCCATCCACAGATTGCACAGGGAAGGGTAGACATGGTTTGCTTGGAATAAGCCCATGCATGCATGAGTTAGAACCTGAGGTGCAATACATTTTGATTTGCCTTTTCACGTCTGCTCACCTGTGCATACAACAAAGGACTTTTCCCAGAAGTGAGTCCTGGCAGCTTTATCTTCTGCCAGACAGAATTACATTGGTGATTGGTTTTTTGCTTCATGAGTTCCTGCTCATTCTAGAAGTGTCTGTTTCTCTCCAATGCCTTTTATAGGGGTCCCCTTCTCCCCCTGTGAGACCAGAGGGCTCCTTCTCTATTATTTCACAAGCTACTCTGTTGCCAGTTGATCTTCTCCAGCCGGGATCTGAATCGTCTTCATCGCTGGGCTCAGGGGAGTCCTGAAAGGATTAGGGCCAAGTGTTTCATTTCACTGTAGCCCGTGCCACTTGGAGCTTGGATTGGATTGTTTCCAACAGGTGCCCTGAATGTTTCTTCTCCTGGGCAGTTAACAGCCCTCCAAACATTCCTTTAAACACCCTTCCACCCCCCTTCTCTCCCGGACTCAACTGCCTCTCTCAACAGTCAATCTTTGAAGAGACCTCTATTGGCCCGCTTGGTGGCAAGATTTTCTTCTATGAAAAACAATCAATATTCTCTACCAGAATCAGTGTTTCCCAAAGTGGGAGGCACCACCCCCTGGTGGAACCATTGCTGGGCTGATGAAGGTGTGCTGCAAAAGCAGATACCTATACTTTAACCTGGATTATGAGCTACAGTGCAAACTACTGTGTTTGCCTCAGAGGACATGGAGTAGTTTCTTTTCTCGGAAGAGGAGGTGGTCGGCTAAGTAAGTTTGGGAACCTATGCATCTCCACCTCATCCTGCCTGTGATGACAGCAGCTTGCTCCTATTTGGGGCAGCCCAATGCCTAACCACTCACTACACCACCAGGGTACCTACGAGGAGACTCGGACATAGCCCGTTGGTTGGACACTCTATAAGAGCAGACCTGTATTCTTCCAAAATGCCGGTGTTGGGGAAGATCAAGAAAAGCTGAGACCCTGTCCCCAAATAAAAGAGACTGCATGCCCCTGGACTGGATCTTCTACTGGAGAATGAAACCCTACAAAGGACATTGGGATCCACTGACAACATTGGACTGTTGGGATTGTATCGAGTTGACCTTCTTAAATCTCAGAACTGCACCATGAAAGACATGGTCTTTGTTCTTAGGGAGTGCACACTGATTGTAAGAGATACAGCGTTCCTGGGATAAGCACATGGTGGCATGCTGGGCCACTCACTGAAAGATTGGCGGTTCGATTCAGCTCTTAGGCACCTAGGAAGAAAGGCTACTACTGCAAAGCCAGCCACTGGAGGCCATGTAGACTGAAATTCTTCTTTGTATATGAGGGGTCACCTTGAGCTGCAGTCAGCTTGACGACCACCAGTTTTCGTAGGGGATGAAGGGGCACATCTACATAGCCTTTTCTGAAACATTTCAGGAAAGCACTCCCCAAAGAGGACAAAACTGGAGAATGAGAATGGACAGAAGGCACTTGGACATGATTTTCTTGTTACTCTTCCTGAAACTTTTCTGCAAGTTCAAGATTGCTCCAAAATAGAGAGGGGAAGAGGAACATACCTGAACACAGGTGCATCAGCAACTCTCTGTTGGCGAGGCTCCTCCTCCTTGGTCCTCAGCTTACTGGTCTGGGAGCAGTGTGGTCAGGGAGCAGAGCTGTGTCACCTGCCCTGTGGAGGCGTCAGGGGTAGCAAGAGTGAGTGTCTGGAGAAGATTCCTTGAGGAATTTCCCTTGAAGCTCAGACCTCAAACGTAAGTAGGTCTTAACTCAGTGAAGCAGACAGGAGTCACATGGCATTCTTGGGAGAGGCAGCAGCCTAGATAGCAGCAGTTCTCAACGTGTGGCTCACGACCCTTTGCTGATCCAACCACCCTTTCACAGGGGTCGCCTGATTCATGACAGTGTCAAAATGACAGTGATGAAGTAGCAGCAAAAATAATGTTACGGTTGGGAGATCACCACAACAGGAGGAGCTGTAGGAAAGTGTCACGGCCTTAGGAAAGTTGAGAACCACTGCTATTGAAGGATCAGGATCAATAGCAAAAGAAGGCCAGGCTCGGAGGTACAGGACCATGAATTCCAGGCTTTCTCCAGGAACACAGGCCAACTGTGTGACTTCAAGGAAAATCCTAAATGCTTTTCATACTCACTGCTCCTACGTCGCCGTCACCCCATGAGTCCCTGGAACTGTGCCTCCCAGACTGCAGGGGTGCTTGGGGCCCACCCTTTGCCATCCTTGCCTTTGTCCCCCTAGACAGAGGAGGGACCTCTTCCTGCTGCATGCCGGTGCCCTTTCTCTGGTGGCTGAGGGTCAGGCCTTGGTGTTCAATCTTTTGTAGGTAGGGTTATCTTCTGGACTTGCGAGCTGCCTCCAGGCAGCAGTTGCCTTGCCAACCCATCGGGGTGCCCTCTCTGGGGTATGAGAAGGCCAGGACAATCAGCATGATTATATACAGGGGTTCATGTGTGCACTCCCTCCTTCTCTTTACATGACTCTCACACCAGGAGGATGCCAGGAGAGGTAGGGGCAGGGGAGAGAAGAGGAAAAGAGGGGGTGTGAGGAGAAGAGAGGGGGGAAGGAAAGCAGAGATTGAGAAACTCAGACAGGACTGAAGAAGAGGGCTGGAGAGGAGAGGAAAAGATTCCCCATTGCAGAGAAAGAGAGCTGAGGCAGCTTATTTCCTGCCCCTGTGAAGACAAGTGCCAGGGTGTGTGTGAAGTGACTGGACCTGGAGATGCTCAGAGCCCTTGCAAATAGGTTGATGCAAAAGTCAGAAGCCTGATGCCACTGTGCATTTTTAAAAGGCCCTCGATGCTCTTCAATCACCAACTTGTCGAATAGGTCCGCTCCAGTGAGAATGTGTCATGCACTCTGGGGTACATAAATTATGATCAGCGCCTCATGATGCACAGATTTTAATCAAAGTGGAAGACCTTGGAGACAAATGATTTTTCTTTGGTTATTTGCTTTTAGGATTCAGTCAACCATGCACCTCCACCCTCCCAAAACACGCATATACTCTATAAGGCAGTGGTTCTCAACCTCCCTAATGTCATGACTCTTTCATACTGGTCCTCATGCTGTGGTGATCCCAACCATAAAATTATTTCCGTTGCTACTTCATCAATGTAATTTTGCTACTGATATAAATTGAGCGACCCCTGTGAAAGGGTCCTTAGACCCCCAAAGGGGTTGCGACCCACAGGTTGGGAACCACTGCTCTAAGGTAATAAATTTAGCTCTCCAGACCAATTTGTCCTCTTTCACACCAGCAGAATGAGACCTGCAGCAGCATCAGGACAATCATAGACATTCTTGGGAAGCTAAGTAAAGGAACTCAGCAACTCCTTGACTCATTGTCTGGGCGATTCCAGCTGCTCATGATCTCATGAGGACGGGTTGGAACTGTCCGGTGGGTTAACTTTAACTCTTCATGGGAATAGAAAGCTGTGTCTTTCTCTCATGGAGTGGCTGGTGGTTTTGAACTGCTCACTGTGAGGCTAGCAGTGCAACGCTGATCACTAAGGTACCAGGGCTCCTTCTCAGAAAGGAAGGGTGTTTAAGTGACACAAATTCACCGGTTTTGAGTTTGGGCCCAGTCATTTTGAATGATCTCTTCTCAGGGGTGTGTCTGTTAGAGTGTAACACAGCCATTTAAGTAGACTCCACCCCCCTGACTTTGAATGATCTAAAATGATCCCATTGGGCTTATAGGAGCTGTGACATTTAACTGCAAGAAGTTCCTGGCAGAGGTTTAGGTAACTGCTCATGAAAAGATCGCATCACTTTTAGAGGAGCCATTAGGCCACGTCTTCTGGTTCCATTTATCCAGATGACATGGAGCAAATCTTTAAAATTTCCCAGATGACTTCTTAAGAACACAGTTATCCATCCTTCACTGTAATGAGGACTAATGACTAGCTGCTGAGCGGGGTATTGATCAGAATCCAATGACTTACGACTTCGACTGTCGGGAGTATCCAATCGGAAAATGCCTTGATATCAAATACTGTGTGTGTGTTCTCAAAGATCAATCCTCAGAATCCAAGGTCAGAGCGCGTGCCTGCCATCGCTCCCTGTCTGTGGAGGAGTGCCATTTGTCCAGAGCCTGTGCAGTAAGCACATCTCTGTTGGCACATGAAAGAACAACCAGCCAACCAACCCCACTGCCACAGTCACTTCCTACACAGAGGGGCCCGTAGGGCAGGGCAGAACGCCCCAGGGTTTCCTCCCCTATAGATTGTTATAGGCACCACCGGCACATTCAAAGTCCTGATCTTGTGGGGAGCTGGCTAACAGGCCACCAGGGTCTTTAAGAGAAGGACTCACACCTTCTGTCAAGTGTCCTTCATTGAAATGCTTGGTTCAATTACCCCTCGGAACTGTTCTGCTTCAGGAAGTGGAAAAACAGACTGAAAAGATGCTGAAAATTTCCCACGAGCTTTTCAAAGTCCCCTCATCCTTCTTGGTGTGTTCATTGACCTGTAGAGAACAGAGCAGATAAGCAGTCCTATTTTTGCTCTGTTTATACAAAGTAGTGTTCTGTTCTGATTCATTGTATGAGGAGCTTCTTGATGCCCAGGGAGAAAAGTCCATTGCCTTTTTATTCCCTTTTCCACAGACTCTTTGAAGCCCTTTCGTATTTTCTGACGAACGGAGGAGTACCTGTCCCTGGGATATCCCATGTATTGAGTGCCTCTTATGTGTTTCTTAATAGCTTCCATGTATCTTGGTGGTTTGGTGACAGCATTCTTGTCTTCCATCCAGAAGACCCAGGTTTGATTCCCAGGCAGTCTGCCTGTCAGGAGAGACCTACTTGTTGCCATGATAATGAACAGGTTTAGTGGAGCTTCTATACTCAGATAGACTAGCGAGAAAAGGGTCCGGCGATCTACTTCTGAAAACAAGTCATTGAAATCCCTGCGGACCATAGTGCTTGATTCCATTGGGCACTAGGGCATCATGAGTTGTGGCCAATTCAATGGCAGTTACCTATAGCAACAGGTATTGATGCGGGGGGGGGGGCCACAAGACAGGTGCAACTATTTTCAAATACCTGTCCCAGTGTTCTTGTGTTAGCAGAGTTGCAAACACACGGTATGCTCACTGACTGTTTAACTCTTCACAGGTGGGCCTTAAGCCTGATTCCATTAGACTGAGCCTTTGATAACCCAGCTGTGGTTGAATCTTAAGAGAATTGCCTATGAGTTCTTATTTTTCATTTCTCTTTTAAGGTAGACATGCTGTAGAAAGGTAAATTAATAAATCCCACTAAGTTAATGATGTGCTGTATTTAAGGTCCAGGTGGTTCCAAATCCTAGGGGCTGGGATGCTTTGATTCCTTTAACCTGAACAGAGTTTTTAATGTCTTTTCCCTTCATGGATGTTTCAGGCATCAAATTGATTAAAAGCTAGTACTTGGAACACCATTTGCAAGCACTTACTGAGCTCTAACAACACATGTAGGAAAAGGAAAAACTACATGTCTGCAAGAGTCTCACAGGATAGTTTGCAGAGACGAGGAAAGAGTTTGGTAGCAGAGAATAGAAGTGCAAGCTAGAGATTGACCCAGGATGTTGTGAGAGTAAGGGCCTGCGAGCCTTATCTTTCTGGGGAGGGGCCGTTGGAGGGCATTTATAAAGATTCTATGGAGGAGCCAGTCCTTAGTGTTTTTTTTTTGGGGGGGGGGAGGTGGCATCACTGCCCTCTGGTGGGAGTGGAAGGCCCAGCCTTGCTCCTGGAGAGCTGCTGCTGCTGGATTTGAACTGCCAAGCCAGTGGACCGCAGTCCCGCACTCAACCACTGTGGGGCTCAGCCCTGTCCTTAGTGTTTTACTTGGGGATCCTGGCATAACTGTAGGGCTTGACCTAGTGAAAAACTAGTGTATATGAAGATTTGTTTGACATCCTGTTGGGCTGCTAACCAAAGATGATCCGTTTAAGCCCACCAGCTGTTCTTCTGGAGAAAATTGAGGTTCTGTGCCCTCAAAGATTTACAGCCTCAGAAACTGTATATAGGTTACATGTATGAGTCAGAATTGATTGGTTGACAAGGGATGGGTAGAAAGACGTAAAAATTAAAATCATGTTTGATAAGCCTATCCATCATAGATTGATGATTATGAGACAACTCCCAAACACACTTCTATCATGTCCATTCTGACTCCTGGTAACCCTGTCTATAGTTTCCAAAGCAGTCAATCTTAGTCGGAGCACACAGCCTCATCTTTTCCCCACAGAGTGGCTAGAGGGTTTTAACCTTGGACCTGGCAGGGAGCAGACCCATGTGTCTCTTGACAGTACCATAACAACAGCTACCCTTTAAAAGGAGTCTCTGAACGGTGGAAACAGAGTGCTTAGCTGCTGCTAATCAAAGGGTTGGATGTTCAAGTCTCCCTAAAGTAAAGTGACCAGATTTAAAGCAGGACACCATTGACCAGGGAGGAAGTTGGGAGGGGGGGTTCTTGATTAAAAAATTGGTCTATATGGAGCAACAAAAATTTTCGTAGAATGCAAAAATAGTATTTCAATATATTTATTTTAATTTGAAAATGCCACAGGATGCTGTTAAATTGTTAAAAAGCGGGGCGTCTGGTCATCTCACCCTCAAGGCTCCTTTGAAGAAAGGCCTGGTGATTCACTCCTGAAAAATCAGCCATTGAAACTGCCCCTGCAGCATAGTTCTACTCTGCCACACCTGGAGTTGACTGCAGTCACCAGTGCTTACTATTTAAGGAATATTTACTGTCTGTTGAGCATCTCCCCAGCACCAGGCCTCTGATCCTTACAGCTCTTTCTGTGACATAGGTAGAGTGAGCCCCATTTCTAGATGAGGAAACTGGTGCAGAGAAGTGGCATAGACATGTCCACAGTTGCCCCGGATTTATACAGGGCTGCCTCTCTCTCCACCACTACACACCCTGTCTCTCTTGGGCCACTGCATTCTCAACCCCAGCCTCTCCATGGGCGTCCTGGGCTGGGTTGTGCCAGGGGCCCCTCCACCGTCCTAAGAAAGTGCGCTCCCCATGGGAAGCTGGGCCTCTCCTCCCTGCCTCTGGCCTGGATTTCCAGCTAATTCCATGTAAGCGCCTTTGTCACTTCTCTGAGTGGCCAGGTGCTACTTATGACTTCAAGAGTGTGTGTGTGCTAGAAGGCATTTGCACGTACCCTGTGGCCTGTGGACGAGCCGTTTCTAAGGCTTGCTGCCTCATCTGCCCCTTCTGCTGACACGCTTGGGAAGAATGCCGGGACAAGAGAGCAATATTGGTTAGCATTGGGGGCTCAAGGTGGCTGGAGAGGCTATCTCCTGTGGCTTTAGCCTGCCCCCGCTCTGAGCCACTGTATCTCTTGGGGGGAGGTTGCACTTTGTGGCCCTAACACCCAGTCACTGTTCCCAAGATGCCACAGGCTCTCAAGCTTTCCCTGACGGCCCCTCGCTCCAAAACTGCTGTCAGTGCAGTTGTCCCTGCTTTAGACGATGACGGCCTTGCCCCAGCTGTCCCTAGAGGATGGCCGTGGCGATGAGTAAGTCCCGAAGCTCTCAAGAATGCACTTCAGGGTTTCACATGCCGGAGGCAACGACTGGACTCTCCCCAGGAGGGGCTTCAGGACTCGAGTGCCCTCCAGGGTCCTGAAGCTCCTGATTCCAAGTGTCTGACTTGTGTTTCCTTTTTCAGCAAACGAGAAGATTGAAGACATCAATGGCTGTCCCAAGAACAGAGCGCAAATGGTGAGTGCTCCGCAGGGAACCAGGGAGTGTGGCCAGGCCGCTCGCCGAAGGGCATTGGCCGTGTGGCAACCAGCCACACTCCAAGCTTGACTCCAGGGGACTCCCTGGCAAACTAACCTCCATTTCCAAGTAGCCACGGTCCCCTGACATTTGTTGGTGTTTGTTGGGGCTGGTTGGTGGGGGAAGGGGCACTCAGCGGGGGGTGCCCTTGATTTTTTATGTAAACCTGTGAGACAGCCAAAATGAAATGCCCTTCCTCTTAGAAAACACACGATGCTGAACTGGTGCAGACAGACACATGGTTAGCACTCAGACGGTTCCGATTCATGCTGCCTCCTCCGAGACCCAAGCCTGTCCCTCATCTCTGGGTGACGCTGAGATGCGGATGGAGTGACGATATTACTTTACTCCCCAGACACTGGAGTGTCAGGCACTCAGGACCTGGCCAGATGCTGACCTTTTTCAGCAGCTCCTTGACAAGGAAGACTCTGTCTGCTGCGATGCATTTTAAGCTCTGGTTTGTAAAGTTCTGTGAACAAAAATGCAAACAGAAATGGATGGCTTTAATCTAGCCTGTTCTCGTGGCGTGCCCTGCGTGTAATCTTTGCATGAAACTTCACACTCAGAAAACGCTGAGTGATCCTGCCCTCCTCCATGCTTACTTTTTCTTTCAAGACACTTCAAACGGATGAGTCAGGGCATGAGGCATGTGTCCTGTTGGTGTCTTGTTCAGATGGTTCTGATACCTGTTTAAAATATGAGTGGGGCAGCATAGGGCCCCTTTTCTTTCTTCTATGTTGCCATCATCATTTTCAAAACATTTTCTTTCTACTTGAGCCCTTAGTATGAGCTCACACACCCCTCCCTCCCTCATGAACCCTTGATAATTTATAAATGTTTCCCATGGGGCTCCTTTTCTTACTGGGCATTAACATGCTTCCAGAAGTTTAAAAGAGAAAAAGGGGGGTCACGAGTTGGGAGGGAGGGAAGGAGAGGAGCAGATATCAAGGGCTCAAATAGAAAGTAAATGTTTAGAACGTAGCGATGGCAACATATACACAAATATGCTTGATACAATTGCTGTATGGATTGTTATAAGAGCTGAAAGAGCCCCTCATGAAGTGATCTTTTCATTTAAAAAGATAGAAAAAATTATATATTTTTCTAATAATAACAATTTTAAATTAAAAGAGAAGGAGACATATATTGTCTCCCTAAGGCCCCAGCCCTCCTTGATTAGCTACAATGTGATACCTCACATTCCAGAACATTAGGGCACTCCACAGTGACTGCCAGGCTGTGGACTTAGCTCGTTTTTGGAATTGCTTCTCCTCATGAATGGACAGGTCGAGCCTTTTTGGAACATCTTTTTTTCTGGGTTGTCTTTTTGTTTTTATTTCCAAGAGCGAGGGAGGGGGCAGGGACCATGTCGGTGGCAGTGGATGGACAGTCACTTTCCAGTTTACCAGCCAATAGCTGCATCGCTGTTTTTGTTGGTCCGATCCCCTGGGGGGTTGCCTCTTCCTCTTGGGTCCTGAGACATAGCTCCTTCGCTCCTTGGTAGGAAAATCCCCAGACTGACCTCCCCTGGCTGCCCTGGCATCTGGATGAGGCTGGCTGCTATTTTTACTAGCGCTCCCGCAGCTGTCCGGTGTTCTGACGATTGAGAAGAACCGCACAATCCAAGACTTCATTTCGGGCCAAACATTTTACCTGTGTCATCAGAGCTTCCGGTGGAAGCCATGTGTCAGGATGCCTGAAGGCACTTGCCTCGAGCAGACTTCTGATTGGGTTGGACGCCGTTCTCCCTTGGGCTGATCTGTAGCTTCCGTACCCTCTGTTGGGGGAGTCACTTGTGCTACAGTCTGTTTCAAAGCATATAAACTGATGTCACCTTGGATTCTTTTGTGCAAAGTTAGTTCCACATGCAAATACGTTCCTCCTAAATCCTATGATTGCCTTGGAGCTAGGCTGCAGTTTTCCCATCACTCTTTTAGCTGCAGGAGCATTGTTTGTTTGTTTGTCAACTTTGGGGGTGGGGGGGAGGGAGAATTTTCTTTCTTTCTTCCTCTCTTTGTTTTTTCTCCGCATCACTGCCCCCTGGTGGGAGTAGGAAGCTCAGCCTTGGCCCTGGAGAGCTGCTGCTGAATATGAACCATCAACCCTGTGGGCCGCAGCCCTGCACACAACCATGGCGCCACTTGGGCTCAGCTAGATTTTCTTTTTTTGGGGGGGGCATCACTGCTCTCTGGTGGTCATGGGAGCTACCCAGCGCTGCTTCTAAGAGCCCCCACTGGATTTGAACCACCAAACCCGCAGGCTGCAGTCCCGCACTCAACCACTTATGCCACCGGGGCTCAGCCCTAGATTTCCTTGTTTGTTTGTTTGTTTGTTTTTTGGGCATCACTGCCCTCTGGTGGTGGGAGTAGGAGACCCAGCGTTGCTGCTGGATTTGAACCTCCAACCCAGTGGGCCGCAGTCCCGCACACAACCACTACGCCACCAGGGCTCAGCCCTAGATTTTATTTTTTTTGGTTTTTAGGGCATCACTGCCCTCTGGTGGTGGGAGTAGAAGGCCCAGCCTTTGCCCCTGTGGAGCTGGAATTGAACCTCCATTCCAGTGGGCTGCAGTCCTACACACAACCACTATGCCACCGGGTCTCAGCCAGATTTTTTTTTTGGGGGGGGGAGCCATCACTACCCTCAGGTGGTGGGAGTAGGAGGCCCAGCCATTGGAGGCCCAGCTCCATGGAGCTGGAATCGAACCTCCATCCCAGTGGGCCACAGTCTCATGCCCAACCACTACGCCACCGAGGCTCAGCCCTCGATTTTCTTTTTTAATGCATAAATATACACCCTATCATTGCTGGTGGTGATTAGCTCCAGTGTAGGGGTGGGGCGGTAGACACAGCCTGGTGGTAAAATTAGCTGCAGGGGAGCCCAGCGAGCTTCCCCCACGGTCCCGTAGGAAAGGAGCAAGATGGTGAAAAGGACAATGGACTCATTGTCCCGTCTCCTAAGTCACACAGCAAGCGACGTCTCCTGAAGGCAGAACTCGCCAGGGCCACAGAGCTGTGCAGTCGGTGCTCTCACTGGAAGGACCGGGTGGGGTGAGGGGTGGGCACGACGTGTGCCCGTGCCTGTGGGTGCCGTCAGAGTGAGAGCACGCTTGCCCAGGGGAGTGTAACTAGGGGATGCAGCGCAGCTGTGAGCCGTCCTGTCTAGAGTTCTAGACCGTTGGCCTCCAAAGGAGGCTTGACGGAGGGCATCCAGTGACAGAGATGGAGTGGTGGGGTGGGTGGGGGCTGGAGGGGGCTCTAAATAGTGCCTGCTTGGAGAGGAAACCATTTGGAAAGGCACAGGGAGAGCATGCCACAGGTAGAAGGAAGGCAGCACCCAGGATGGAATGAGGACTCGGGAGCTGCATCTGATTGCTTGGGGACTCTGACTCCCCGGACATCTCCACAGCCCTCCCTGGGAACGTGGACACAGCCAGCATTCCTTTTCAGAGCTTTGACCGGCGGAGGGAAAGGAAAGCCATTTTCTGTCAGAGCAGGAGGAGGGTGGGTACGGCGATAGGTATCCAGGGACCTTGTTCATTTCACCGGCTAATCCTCAGGCTGCTGGGGGCGGAGGGAGGGGGGCATTGTGGAGCAAACACGGCAAATCTCTCCCCCACCCCTCCATACCCTCCTTCCCCCTCCCAACCATGCACACAGGCAAGAGAGCTGGAGCCTCCTCTCCCAGCCCCTGCTTTCTCCACTCCCTGCACGCCAGACTCTGCCCAGAGTCTCCCCCAGAGGATGGGGAAGCCGACCCAGGCCCTGGCAGTGTGTGCTCGGGAGAGCTCCCGGGGCAGCGAAGCATCAACACGATGGTGACGGCCTTGCGTGCCTTCAGCCAGCCCCTCCGCAAACATTCACCGAGTGTTAGCTCATGCCAGGCCCTGGCCTAGGCCAAGTGGATAAACAAGTGGGCAAGACATCAGAGCACTCACTACCAGAGCAATAAAACGTTGGAGAGGCTATGACAGACGTCTTGGCAAGGCACACTGTTGGCCAGTCTTCTCCCAGGGCAAGAGGAGGCTTAAGGATAACTTCAGAGGGTGGGTCTTGAAAGACAAGAGAACGTGTTGTCCCAAGCGAATGGACGAAGACTCCAAGCTGAGCCCCCCTGAGCTGGAGACTCCGTGTACCTGGAGAGGGCGTGGATGCTGTGGGAGAAAGCTTTGTAAGCATGGATTCATTGACCTTGCTGAACCACCACAAGTGAAGTCTGCTGAGGCTCTTCTGACCTACAAGCAGTGTCCTGGCTTTGCCCCGTGGTGCCCTGGGATGAGCCAGTCACCTGAGAAAGCCCAGACTCTGGCAGACTTGAGAGCCTCCGAGGTCTGTTAAGACCCGGGACAAGTTTCTGCATTCTGTGTCATCCCCCTCCTCCTCAGATGCTTCATCTTGGAAACAACCCCTCACTCCGCTTTTGTAGAGAAAAGTCCACTTGATTGCCTTCTCCTATAGATGGAAGGAAGGCCAATCTTTCTGAGCAGGAACCTGAGGCACTGCTTGGTGGAGAGCTTTCCCCAGGGGCGGCCAAGCCAGGAGTCAGGTCTTTCGATCAGCTCCATTGACATCCCTCCCGGCTCCTAGCTCTTGGCCAGGACTGTGACCAGTAGGGATGTCCCTCTCCTGGAGCAAGCCTGGCCTTGTCAGCTTGTCTACTGCCTGTTTCAGTCTGACAGAGTTGGGACAGAGTTCTTGGAGATGGTGCTAGAAGCAGCACCCCCACCCCTCTGATCCTCTTCCCCTGTCCAGAGCTGTCCCCTTGTCCCTCAAGTAAATTCGTGTGTGCACGTCAGAGCCAGTTAAACTGTTTTGTCTGTCTGGCGTTGCCATGACAACCAAGGGGCATCTTTTTAACTTTCAAGTCGTTGTTTGGAAGGAAAAGCATGGCTTGGAGCTCAGCCAGTGGGGGCTGGGCAGCCTGCTGCTCCACTTCGTGAACTCCCTGGGCTCTGAGGGCCGGGGCTAACTTTGGAGCCTGGGAATGGGCAGCCCGGGTAGGGGGAGTCTGCATTCATCCTCATTACCATGTGCGGCTAGGTTCGCTCTCTGTGATTGGCTGGAAGAGCTGCACAGTCAGCAAGCCCTGCTGGCCCTTCCAGCCCCAGGCCCAGGTTCCTTTCTGCCCTCGCTGACCTCAGGCTTGAGGGCAGCTGAAAGCCACCCAGCCCGACCCCTTGCCTCCTCTGGGAGGCCCGGCTGTTCCCTAGTCCATCCTGAGAGCAGCAGGCTGGCTTTGAACTCCTTCTCTGCTTCTTTGTGGCTGTGAACGCATGTCTTCACCTTTTGAAGCCTGGATGCTCAGCTGGGATTGGCTGGCCGACCTCCACTCTGACTTTAGAAGTCAGACCTCTCGGTGAACTTGAACTGCCCACCTTTTGACCTCAAGAGCTTGATCATAGCCTCATACATCATAAGGTTGTGAGGACTCGTAGGTCACGGGTGGGGGTAGCCCCTGGGCAGTACAGATGGTTAATGCTCTTGACTACTGGTGACCAGGAGGTTGGACGATTGTGTCCAACCAAAGACAGCTCATTGAAAACCTTCTGGGCGCTGTTCCACTTGGACACACAGACGGAGTGGCCAGGACTCAGAATCAGCCTGACAGATTGAGAATGAGGGGACTTTCACGGAGATGGCTCAGACGTAAGAGCCGCTGCGAGGGTGGTGCAGGACTGGGCAGTGTTCTAACCGACTCCTCACAGCAACGATGATGAGGGGGAGGAGGAGGGGACTTATTATTGGGGAGCACCAAAGCCTTTGGAGATAGGCAAAAACTGCCCACCAGGACTCCCCAATTACACACCCAGCAGGGGTTCGTGTGCAGCACCAGTAGATCCCGGATCCTGGAAGCTGACTCAGGTGCCCGAAGGCTGCCCAGGCCCAAGATCAGAGCCCTGCCTTCTCAGGAACCCCAACACCTCTGCTCCAAGCCTGCCCTTCCAGGGTCCCTTTCAGTGGGCAGTGGCAGCACCTGTGCTCCCCAGACAGCCGGGGTGTGCACACAGACACAGACGGCAGAGCAGTGGTTTGCACACTTGAGCCCACGGGTCAGCAAACTCTTGAAACCGAAGAGCCAGTCCGGCCCCTCCTGACAACTTTAAAATCACTCAAGAGCCTTAAATATGTTTTTCCAAACAAATGAAATCCCCGTGATCTGAAGTAATAACCTTGAAATGGGTCCAAGGTTACTTCAGAGCCTCACGTTCACACTGAAAGAGCCGCAGGTGACTCATGAGCCGCAGTTTGCTGACCCCTGCTTTAGCCCATCACTAGGAGCCCCTTTTTCCTAATCAAGCCCTACCTGAAGGCCCACAACGTGATGGGGGTTGGGGGAGGGGAGCCGAGTTGCTGCTGTAAGAGCAGGTGGCCAGGGCCACCTCACCTCTTGTCTCACCTCCCCATCTTGACTTGGAAGCTGCTACCTCATCCCCCCAGCAGAAAACTCCACCCGAGGAAAGACACAGGGTGATGGAGGCCGAGCAGGCATCCAGTGATACTTTCCTCTGGGTCTTTCACCTCTGACCTCTGGCAGCTGTAAGGCACCGTGGTTATGAGTGTGACCTCTGAAGGCGGAAGGCCTCTCTGAGACCTCTCGCCGCCGTGGAGTCCGTGCTGATGGTTGAAAGCCCAGTCTTTCTCCAGCAGAGCTGTGGGTGGATTCAAACTGCCAACCACGTGGACCGCAGCCCAGCACATAACCACTACACCACCAGGGTTCCCTTCTCTGAGGACCAGTTTCAATCAAAAGTAAATGCGTAAGCCTCATGACCACCGAGTCTGTCCCGACTCAAAGTGACCCGGTGAGAAAGACTGGCGTGCGAGTATTTCTGGGAAAGGCCTGAGTCAACTTGTTGGTGGTAACTTCAGCAATGGACAGGTGGCAGTCTCCTGGGATGGCCCCACTGAGCCCTGGCACCAGGCATCCCTGGCCTCTGTCAGATCCGATGCTCCTGGGTCACTGTGAGGCCACATGCAAAGGGCTCAGGTTTCTGAGCCCAGAGACCTTGATCCCCACCAAGAGTGGCCAGGAAGCTGGCCGCATGCCTCAGGGAGTGTCTGAAATGCTTGGGCAGCTGAATGGTCTCCTCCTGGGGCCTATTTTTACATAGCCCTGAGAGCACATGTGTTGTAGAACCATGAAGGAATGTAGACATGCCCACAGGCCACATGTAGAAGGAGGGCAGGGCCAGGGGCACCAGGGAGCAGCTACTGCTTCCCACCCAGGGGTGCACAGCCCCTGACCCCTGCTGATTTCCTGGCCATCACTGCCCTTTTCAAAGCCGGACTAGAAGCCCAGCCTTGTTGATCGAGACCTACCTTCTCGCTTCCTGAGACTGACCTTAACCTCCTGACCTTAGGGTTGTACATGAGGCCAATAGGTGCTGTGTCACCCCAACCTGAGGTGAGTGGACCGCAGTAGAACTCTCCCTTTCCAAGAGAGAGACCCTGCTTTTGACTCGCAGCGAATAGACTGCAGGCCCGGCCACCTCCCACCTGCTCCGACACACCTGCAAGTTCTCCTAATGATGCATACACAGGTTTCAACGAGACAGTTTGACCAAGACAGACTAGGGAGAGGCCAATGGATCACTGCAAGCCTATCTGCATCCTGCCCCGGGAATGGCGTCCCTTCATTCTGTTGTGCGTGTGGTTGGCAGAGACAGCAGCCAATTTAGCAGCACCTCACGGGCAGGCGGACGGTGCTTCGCTATAGCAGCAGCACGGCACGATGTAGACAGCCAGGGGCTTGAGGAAAATAACTCTTGCTCAAACAGACTTAAGCCATTTGGGGTTGTGTTAGCTGAGGTTCCTTTTGAGAGTTGGGGCCCGTTGAGCTTCAGAGCTTACTGGAAGGTGCTCTCATTGTTGGAACGTTTCAGAATGGGGTTTCCCCAAAACAAAACAAAACAAAAATAATGGGGTTTCCCACACGTAGATGCCCAGAGGAGGTCATTGTAGGGAACCAAGGGGAGGTCGGATTTCCTGCACCCCCACCACCTCCCCGTCAGTTAGGAGACAGCATTGCAGCCCTACTGTGGGCTGCTGGAGCTCCTGCGCTGCCACGGGAAGGGCAAGCACCATTGCAGGTAGTAGTTAAAAGGCAACGCAGGACCCTCCAAACCTCTTTACGGGAGAAACTAATGAGTAGGTAGTGTGTTCCCCAAAGGAGTGTATATTTGTCTGGCAATTAACATAACACGCATGCAAATTTTATGAGACCCATCCTATTCTGTATGCTCTTTCACAACATGAAAGCTTTGACTGCATGTGTGTTTTCCATCTCTTTCCGCTTCATAAAAAGCCCCATATTCCCAACACCTGGCATAGAGCTGGGCCCATTGGAAGGGCTCCGCTAATGTTTCTCAGATGAAAGAGCGGAGCAGCAAACGGTCCAACTTCCCAGAGGCGGGGAGGGGGAGGAGGTTACACATCAAATCGTAAGTGAAATGTATTATGGACCCCGAAATGCCGTGAAGACAGTCGAGCAGGCCCAGGCCAGGAAGGCCCCTCTGATTCAACTTCTGTCCTTGCCATGTTTTCTGCTCACTTGGTGCAGAAGGGCTCGGGGAAGCACAGACTGCTTTCATGACCACGGCCGGCCGGCCAGGAGCGGTGGGTTTGGCATGGCCCCTGTAGCAGGGTCTCTGCAGCTTTCCCCACCCCTCTTTCCCACCCCCCACCCCCGCCCCCGGTGCATGAAAACCACCTGGGAAGGGATGGCAGGCCTGGCCCCTGGAGTTTCAGATGCAGTGGATTTGGAGAGGCGGTGGGAGGGTCGGCCTCTTCAAGAAGATGCTGGGGCCGCTGGTCTCGGGAGCGCACGTGGCTTTCGCATCCTCTGTGGGCCGGTAGAAGGATGTGCCTATGTAAATGTACTGTTAGGCGCACTATTAGTTTGGGACATTGTGTAAACGTTTTTAATTAACGGTGCTTCAGAAGGGCATATTGGAGTTTGGCCAAATATTTGGAATGATCTGACAGTGGATTCTGTTGGAAAGGTTAGCATGCTTCAGGGATCTCCTTGTCTGAGCACCGGCCTCCATTCTAAATTGATACTGTCTGCAGGAGGCACATCTCTGCTGCGGCACTGGTGAGGACCGAGCAGAACCAGGCAGTGTCTCGCTCTGTTGTGTGGGCCCCCCTCCCCCAGTAGGCACCAACAGCAACAGTTGTCTCAGAAGCTTCAGGGGCTCCTGGGACAAGAAAGCTCCAGCAGAAGTCTTGCCTGCCTCTCCTGGCTTACCCACTTTTGTGACCCCTTAGCATCTGCCATAGAAGCTAGGGGCAGTGACCCTTTATCACATGGCACCCCTCAGAGGGTGACAGTTGCATCTGTCTATCTGCACACAGCGCCGGCCACTGAGAGAAGCTCTGTGAGTGTGTAGTGAACGTACGCCTAGGACATACCCCTTCTGTGACTGAGAGTGTGTGAATGGCAGAATGATGCCCAGCCAGCTTAAATCACTTAACAAATGTGCGGGCGTGAGGACTGTTGTGGAGGGAGGGCTGTAACACTTCTTGATTCGGACCAGAAATTGGATAGCGATTTGTAACCATGTCAGTTGTGGTTTACATAAAATCCATCCGGGCCTCCTGCTTGGATCCACCTCCCAGCGTTTGTAAGAAACCATCCTGGCATTCTTGCGGCTCAACCTAGCATCCAAGGGGGGTGTGGATTTTTTGTGGGGGTGGAGGGCTTGTGTGTATGTGTGTCTTTGGTTTGGTTTTCCTTTGTCAGTGAAATGGAGCTTGGAAGGGGCTCAAGCTCACACTTTGCTAAGGCACAGTTGGTCTGCGGCCCCTGCATGTCGAGAAGCGGTCTGTAGAAGAATTCAATGCACTCACCTAAGCAAAGGACCCAGAATGATTGCCAACAGGCGAGGTTCCAGTCCCGGGAGGCCTTTTAAAACAAAGTCAATCCACTAGATAGATGCCAACCGCCAAGTAGAAATCCTTATACTTCACCAAATGGATCTTCCAGCACTTCTTGGAAATGCTTGGACGGCATTGCACAGGCTGAATTAAGCTAAAACTGGGTACCAGTTGCCCCTTCAAGCAGATGTGGGCTACATCGATGTCACCATTCCTATTGTCTTATCCTTAGCCTCTTGATGTAGTGGGTTCCCTGCTGGACTGCTTATTGCAAGGTCAGCAGTTCAAAATCACCAGTCCGTCCTCGGGCGAAAGTTGAAGCCAGTTACTTCTGTAAAGATTTACAGTCTCAGAACCCCTGGAGATAGCACTCCGTAGCCCTCTTCACAGCCCTCTGCCTTTGTGTCTAGTCCCCTGCTCGGAGCCTAGACTTGAAATGGCCCTTCCTGGGTACATTGGAAAGTGAGGGAGCGTTGGCAGGCCTCGGGTCGATCTCTCATTTTCCATGCGGGAGCCTGGGGTTCCGTTTCTAGACTGTGCACCCCGGCTAAGACAGACTAGACAGGACTACCTGGTGAAATTCCAGCCCGTGAAATCCCTATGGATCATCATCGTCACCTGATCCTCAACCACACCCGGACCGACCGGGCACTTTACACGGGGTCACCATCCGTCGAGGGGCCACTCAATGACCGTGGCCACCAGGAGGGTTATGCTGTTGTTCTCACAGGACCATGACATCATTGATCAGTAGGAAATGGGCTGCGGATAGAACACACACAAAGGCTTTCTCAGAGTTTCTGACGATCCTGATCAGGAGGAGACTCTGCCCCAGCACTGAGTGTGGGCATCCAGTGGTTGCTCCCTAACGGGGGCTGCTGGGCATTGACTGACGAGGGGAGGGCCAGATAGAAGGGTGGACCCCGAGTACTCCACCGGGGGAATTTAGAACACCAGTGTGTGGGCGCTATGAGTAGTTAAAGTGTTCAGCTGTTAACTAAAAAAAAAAAAAAAAATGAAAGGGTAAGTTCACTCAAACACAGGTACCTTCAAAGAAAGGCCGTGGGGTTTACATTGGCTACTCCTCAAAAGTAGATGGCCTTTTCTCCATCTCAGTCTGATAGCTCTGCTGAGACCTGGTCAGGGCACAGCGGTACATGAGCCCCCACTGATGTGGCTGAGCTGGGGGGTCCACCTGGCTGCAAATCCACAGGGAAAGTGAGAGTAGGAGCATTCTGCCACTCACCCACCGGTGCCTCTCAGCACATGCTTGCTAGTACACAGCTTCTCTCATGCCAGTCTGCCTCCCTTAGCCTGCAGACGCCACCAGGCCTCTTGCCGTGTCTGCCCCTACCCTGGCCCGGCTCATGACTGTGAGTGAAGGGATGATCACCAGCTTTGCGGCAAGCAGCAAGATCAGTACGAAAGTTGCTTCTTCCTTCCAGGGGAAGGTGGTACTTGGTGATGTGCGAGTTTTGTGACCCTCTCCTGTGCTTCGAAAGTCACCCCGACTTCTCCTCAAATTCTCGCTTAGACCTGCCTGGGGTCCAGGCTCCCCCATTGCCTAGGCTTATGTCTTGCAGTGAGACAGATGACAACGAGCAGGCTTGGAGACCAGCCGATGCAGACTGTGGTACTGAGCAAGGGCCCTGGCCTGGAGGTGTTAAGGTGTCGCCCCCAGGAAAACTCTGGCCCCAGGCCTGCCATGCAAGGGGCCAGGGAGCTGCAGAAACCTGGGGCCAGACTATTTGCCCGGCCTCCCGCTTACCTCCCCACAGGATGAAGATGCCCAAGGGGCTTGGTGTGAAGCTAACTCGTGAGGACAGTACCCTCCGTGGACTTGCTGTGTCTGGAGCCCCATCTTTCCCAGGGCTGCAGTAGCACCCGTGGAGACCTAGGAGACCGTCTGCGTTTGCATCCCGCCTCTCCCTGCGCTTTGCACTCAGCTACCCTGGTATTCAGAGGGAAAGGCTGCCATGACAACTGCCACAACAGATGGTATTTGATCAGTCTCTAAGCTACCGAGGAGACACACAGCGTGCTCCTGAAGTTTGCATATTTCGTGGTATCATGAGGCCTGGTCCTGCCTGGCTCATGGCTGAACTGCCTGGGTTTCCGTTTGCCTCCCTGCCCCCTCCCCTTTCTCTTTCCATTGTTGGGCACACGTTTTACCTTTCCCAGGGGCGCCTGCTTGCTCCATCTGCCTGAGGGGTGGGGCTGGAGTCCCAGAGAAGGAATGAGAGGGCAGACCCTGAGGAAGGGGGGTGGGGGGCAGACCCTGAGGAAGCTGCCTTGCAAGTGGAAGATTCTGACTGTACAATAACACTTACCTCTGGGGTGGAGATCCTGGATTCTGACTGTAGGGTAACACTCAGCTCTGGGATGGAGATTCTGATTGTAGCTTAACAGTCATCTCTGGGTTAAATATTCCAACCTGGCCTGGGAGCGAGGGCGACTGCCTTGAAGCTTCTCTTGGATGTTCATGGGCTGCACCTAATAGCGACCACATTGAACCTTGAGAGGAGGGGTGCCTGAGAAGAAGTACACCCTGATCTTGGTCCCTTTTCCTGCCCCTTCCCCTTCCGTGCACCCCCCTCCCACCTCCCCAGGCAATGCTGCAGACACTAGTAACTCGCTCCGGCCCTGTTGGGTGCGTTTCTGTGACAACAGCTACAATAGCCTCCTCACCCAGGCTCTCGGGAATGTCAGACTTTGCAAAGACTTTTCAGCTAATTTTGGAAAGTAGTTTATATTGGCCGCTACGTGTTAATGAACAACTTTGGTCATATTTACATACTTTGCTGCTTAAGTATCTTTTCCATCTCTCTGCCTTCCAGCCTTTTCGGGGTCCTCCCCTCACACTGCGTATCTGGCTCACACATGCCCGAGTCCCCCACAGCCCCCTCAACGATGCTGCCTTTAGCCCTGAGACGGGCTGTGGGCGCAGGTGGGAGCCCGTGTCAGCAGCGCCTGGGGGCTGGTTTACCTGGAAGGAAATCTGCAGGCGACTTCATCAGCAGAGATCCCAGATCAAAGCAACCGTCTCCCCTTCTGATCTGGTTCCAAGGCGCTTGGAGGTTGGAATCCACATCTGACCCCACTCTGCTCCTCAGCCTCGCTCCTGTCCTGGGGTGCAGATGACAAGCGGGTGGGCCTCTGCCTTCTCATCGGAGGGCGATGTTGACCTTTGTGGAACGTTATGAAGGAGGGGATTGGAGACCAAAGGAAGGCTGCTTGACTGCCTTCTGTGAACCCAGCATTCAGACCTGATGGGGAAGATTCCAGCAGGTTGGCGGGCTCATGTGTAGGCTTTTTGTTGGTGACGCACGATCTTATTTTATGTTTTGTCTTCTTGTAGGTGGGCGGAGGAGAGAAGCCTAGTGGTGTAGTGGGTGACTCCTTGGCCTGCTAACTGCAGGGTCAGCAGCTCAAAACCACCCGACCAATCCTCCAGAGAAAGACGAGGCTTTCTCCTCCCATCCAAAGTGAACCGTCTCAGAGACTCCCACAGGGACAGTGCCCCTCTGCCCTGCGGGGTCGCGCGCCATGGGTTGAGCTTGGTTTGTGTGAGGAGTGCAAGGGGGCCACGTTGACTGTGTCTCCCATAGCCCAGCCCCTCTTAGGAGAGAAATCGCCCGTGGACCCCTTCAGCTTCCTCTGAAGGACCATCCCAACACGCCCCAGGTTTATGTCCTCCATTTCTTCCTGAAATGAACAGGGGGCGGGGGGTGGGGAGGGTGGCAAGCGGCAGGACACATGTTAAATGGGAGCACCTGTGACTGGGAAAGGAGACTCCTGGGACCCAGCCCAGCTCTGCTGTTGGCCTGTGGAAGCTTGCCGACCAGAGGCCCACCCCTTAGCTCACTGCCTCTGCCCGGCATCACATGCCAAAGCCAAGTCCTCTGGAGCAGCGGCGCTCAGTGCCTGGCCCAGAGTCAGCAGCCCGGCAGTTAGACGGACGCGTTTAGAGAGTCCTCACCCTCACTGCAGAGTCCTAGACTCAAGGTTCATCAACCTCGACCCCCTGGCATCTTGGACGGGATCATTCTCGGCTTTATTAGCTGTCCTGTGTGTTGCAGGGTGGTTGGCTGGCTCCCCAGCCTCGAGCTTACTGCGTGGCATGAACAGCTCTCTTCTCCGTCCAGGGGTGTAACATCCCCACCGTATTGCCAGATACTTTCAAATACCCCGTGGGGGGACAGAGTTGCTCCCCTAATCACCCACAAGTGAATAAGTGCTGAATTCTGAATGACGGCGTGCTGTGGAAGAATGCAAGGACTCTAACCATGTTTTACCACCGCGGAAGGATGTCTTCCGAGAAACTCATGTCTAATTACCCGCCCCCTTCATAGAATTGTAACAAAGAAAGCAGCGGTTGGCTGAGTCGAAAGACGTCAAAGCGAGTCTCCCAAGAAGCCTGGCATACAGCTTAAGTGATGGCTCTTGTGGACAAATGGGACAAGCAAATGCACTCCTTGCTCCTTGAAAAAGGAGGTTCTACAGAAAGATGGTGTGACATCGGAGCGACATTTTAAAAAAATATGTTGATGGATGTCTCTTGTGTTATTTTCCACTGTGACACTGACACACTGTCACTGAAAGAAATGAACATACTCACCTTCCCCCTCGCTGAGGATGAACACCCAGTAGATGACCTTGGCCTTTGGGTGAACAGACTCAGGGGTGGTGGGTGCTTCTTGATCGCGCTCTTATTTTCCATGAAGATGTGGTGGTGGAGGTGTGGCTCCTTGGCCACGGGCAAGATCATCGATGAAAGAAGACATTCTATAGCTGACTCCTGGCAGTGCCGTGCGTCTCAGCAGTACAGCTGATTTTCAGTCATAGCTTATCTCCGCAGGAGATTTTGCCAGGCCTCCTTTTGAAGTCCTTCCGGGTAGACTTAAATGCCCAGACTTTCCCTGGGTAGCTGAGCTCCTGAATCCTCTGCACCACCCAGGGGTAGGACTATTGTACTGGACAGGAGGTGGAAGAAGAGTTTCATAATGTTATCTGATGTTAGCCGTGCCTCTTCCAGGGCCAGAGGAGTCATGAATCTGTCACTGTCCACAGCAGAAATAAGGGCTGATAGTTAACGTTTTCGCAAAAGCAGGAGTTCCTCAAGCCGGGAAAGAGCATTCAGGGGCAGAATGTTTACTCTGTGCACACGTGGAACCCGACTGCTCCCAAACTCCTTCAACTAGGGTCCCAGGCATTCTCTTCTTCCCCTGCCCACCCTTCTGAGAATATCCCTCCTCCTAGGTCCTCACCATCAGGCATCCTGTGTCTGCACCTGTGTGTGTGGAGGGGAGGGGGGGACAGCGGGTGAAACCCAATCTCACTTTTCCTCCCTCTGCGTGAGGAGTGGTTTTCTGCCGCGTGGCAGGCATTACCCAGAGAGCATCAGCATGTATTTGGTTAGACGGAAATTGCATCTTGCTCGTTTTCCTAGAAATCATCTCCCTGGTGAGAAAACATCTCCCTGGTGAGGACTCTTGTGAGAAAGAGAAAAACCCCAATATAGGACTGAGTGGCTGCCTACAAAATCTGTACAGTGTGATCCAGCTGCCCCGTCGTTTAATCTAAAGCCCTGGGAAGATGCAGAGGCTGGGGTTGGGAGAAAAAAATGCTAGGCACTGCTCCAAGAGCAAAAATGTCACTTTGGGGGACTACGGTGGGCCTGCCCCACGTCATGGTATTTCCGATGGCCTCACATGCACCTGGTGAGGGTTATTGCACGTTCCATGGACTGCCAGAAGAACAACCATCTCATCTGTCCAGGAAGCAAGGATGTTCCACAGAATCAAGGATGGTGAGACTTCGACTCCTCTACTTTGGAGTTGTGTCAGAACAGACCAGTCCCTGAGAAAAACCCAAAGAGGAAGACCCTCGGCTAGATGGACTGCCACAGAGGCCACCCCAGCGGGTCCAAGCTTATTGATGGTGAAGGAGATGCAGGGTCAGACAGTGTTTCCTTCTGTGGTGCACAGAGTTAGCCACAAGCCCGCACAGACTCACAGACACCTGCAAGCCACAATGATGGCTAGCCTCAGCAGGAGACTGGACAACAGTTTCTCACCGACTCCCATGGAGCCAGACTGTGCCCAGATGGAAGTGTGATGATGTCATGTGGGTCCGTAGAACTGCTCGTGGGTACGTTTTCAGAAATAAGCATCAGGCCTTTCTTCCAAGGTTCCTCGAGTAGGCCTCAATCCACCGACCTTTCAGTTAGCAGCCGACCATGTTAATGACCTGCCATGCTCTTCACATGGAGCGGCTCTGCTCTCTGCATCGCTGAAGAGGCCCCAGTCAGCAAGCTGCCTGGAGGTGGGGGAGAACACTCACATGCGCAGTCACTGATGGGTTAAAGTAGAGCCCCTGGACTAACTCATGATGGGGTGCTGTGGGTGGGGGTGGTTTGTAGAGGGGCATGGGGACTCTGTGGTCAATTGGACATTGGAGGAAGTTCACAGATCCCCCGAGCCAAGTCAGAAGTGATTTTTGTTCACTTCTGGACATGGTAGGCGTTAATTAAAAACTCGTGAACTCACTCCCAGTGGGTCGAGTCTGACGTATAGTGACATGGAAAGACAAGGCAGGGCTTCCCTTGTGAGTTTCCTAGGCCATACTTTTTCCAAGGAGCCAAGACAGCTCTTGCTCTTGCTCCGTGCTGGTGGATTCGAACTGCTGGCCCTGTGCACTTGGCCGCCAACACATTAGCCTACTGGGCCACCAGGGCGCCTTTGACAGTAAGCCAGAACATGTTACTTTTAAACCAAAGTAGCCTGACAGCTGATGTCCCATCAGAGCTGCAGGAGTGATCTGTGTTCTCTAAGTGCTCTGGGCACTGGCTTGCCCTTAGCCAGCACATCAGCACTAGCCACACAGGCAGGCTGACAAACAGTGTGGAGGATGGGGGCTTGGAAAGGTCACAGCCCTTCCGTGTCATCTATAATGCCTGCCATCCTGAGAATTTTGTGAGTGCGCACTGTCCAGATTCTGGCTGAATCTCCTGCCCGCCGTTTCCCCACGTGACTGCCTGTCTCTGGGAATTTTGTGCCAGCTGCTGGGTGGGTCTGCTAAGCTCGTCCCCACCCCCCTCCAGTGCCCTGGCAGCTGCTCAGGTTTTCCAAGTTGCACTGGTCCCAGTGATCAACAGAAGGGCTCCACTTCCATACTGGTTATTTTGGGCAGCTGGAGCCGTGTGGTTAGACTGTGGGGTAGCCTCTCCCTGTGCAAGGACAGGAGAGTCGAGCCCTGGCCCGTGGCCACCTGTCCGGTGGTGCGATGCTCGTCTGTTTCCTGCGTGTCCATCTTAATCAATGCACGGTGAACCGAATAAACAATCAAGGGAGGGGGCGGTGAGCCCGGACTGAGTGTGTGTTTCTGTGTTCTTCCCCTAGATTGAAAACATCGAAGCCTGCTTGAATTTCCTGGCAGCTAAGGGCATCAACATCCAAGGGCTGTCTGCAGAAGGTGAGTCAGCATGCGTGTCACCAACCCACCTCTTCGCCACTAAGAATGCCCCCCCTGCTGGGGCCATCCACCCCGGGAAGAGGCCCGAGTGCTGGCTTTCTCTTCCAGGTGGCTTTCCTCTAGAGAGCTCAGTGCTCGCCAAGGCTTGAGGGTGCCGACTTTGAAAGATTACTAGTGCGGTGCAAATAGGCATCACAAGACATAAATGGGGCGGGGGGGATGGTGGGGGGGTGGGGAAGGGACACCAACTTTTCTTATAAAAGAAGACTTCCCCAAGGTGATATTAGCAAGATCACGGGCCACTCCCCTCCGCCAGAGTGGCCAAGGTTCCACCAGGCTTGACTCAGCAATTCAGACTGGATTCACCTATTCGGCAATCCAGGTCTTATCTGTGGGACAAAGAACATTACCCCCAGAACATCTTTAGATCATATTGCTCCCAGGTGTCAAACAAAGACACCAGCCTCGTCCTAGCACTTGCATTGAAAAAAAAAGGCCCTTCTCTTTGCTCCTAAGAGGACCGGGTTTATTCATGAGATGCTGCATTTTTCTATCGTGATTAGTTTTTAATTAACTCAGTTTTGGTGGCTAAGTCGCACATTAACGCTTGCTAATGACTTGCTGTTCAGTTCAGTTTGGGTCTGGAGACCAAGATCGGTCCAAATGTCAGCCTCCTCAGGCAAAGTCTGGCCCTGGAAGCTGCGTGCGCTGCTGTTTGTAAATACGAGCAGCTGCCAGTTCCCGGGCTGCCACAGGCCGGCATCCTCCCAAACTCATTAGCGTGCACCTGCCTCCGGGTTTCCCAGGACAGGTAAAGCAGTCTGGCTTTGCAGACACTACCGCCTTCTCCCTAGCAAGATTGCTTTCTGTAAAGGGGGCCAGGGCAGGGAGGAGGGGAACGGCGAGGAAGGAAGCTGTCGGAAGGAGTGGGGTAAGTTTGCAGAAGGTACAGGCTCCCCGTGGGGCCCTGTCTCCCATCGGGTTTGTGCTGCCAGCATGGTTTTCCCGGCGTTGAGTCTTCCTGATTGGGGCAGGAGCGTGAAGGGCCACCATGGTGGTGTCTGGTGTCCGTGCCAGGACTTTGAGTGGGGTTGATGCATTCATTGCATTGATCCTGCCCATCGCAGGCATGGTCATGGCGACGCCAGAGGTCGTAGACTGCTGGAGGGTGGTCACTCTTCACCCCAGCTCTTAGCAATGATATCCTTGGAGTCTCCTGCTCTCGAGGGTGGACACTTGTCATGGAGATGGCCGTGTGGTATGTACCAGGGGCCTGGACATGTGAGTGGACCCATGGAAAGCAAAGATCATGAAACTTTCCACTGGCGTTGTTTCGAAGCCCCCTCACCCACGCTTGGGGAAAGCGGTGCTGGTGATGGTGTTGCCGTGGGTGAGTGAGAAACAAGTCACAGTGCCTTCGTCATAACAACCCTGTAGGACAGAGTAGCAGACTGTTGTTTCCCAGGCTGGAGTCTTTGAAGCCGAGGCAGCATCTTTCTCTGGGGAGCAGCTGGGGGATTCCAACTGCCCCCGCCTTCTGGTTAGCAACCAAGCGTTTCCCCGTTGCCCTACTCGGACCCCTGTGGGCAGGAAGGGAGATGCAAACTATGTTACAGAGAAATGTGTGATGACTTCCTCCTTCAAGAGAGTCCTTGTGTGTGCTGGGAGGTGGCAGGCCAATTCCCAACACCCCTAATATCTGGAGGTGGTTCTCATCCGAGGACAGGTGGACACCCCGTGGCGGAGCCTCTGGAGGGTTCCTTTATGGGCTCAACATCAAGGGTTCTGTTGGCCAACTGCATCCCATGTGGCCTGGAGCGCCCATGGTCTTCTTGTCTGCTTCACCTGTTGCCCTGCTCTTTCTGTACACTGTGGCACAGAGAACCTGTCCAGTAAATATTTGTCAAGTGAATAAGTACCAACCCAGGTGGCACTGCCTGGAAAGCATTGGGTCGCTAGTTGCAAGGTTGATGGTTCAGACCCAGCAGCCACTCCAAGGGAGAACGATGTGGCCGTCTGCTCCTGTGAGAGCCATGGCCTCAGAAGCCCTGCACTGGGGGCTGTGACAATCGATTACATGGCAGTGGGTTTAGGTTTCTGGGTGTTCTTTAAGGAGACTTTCTCTACATCAACTCTCATTGTTGTTGTGCCAGTGGCAATGTGTAATGGCCTTAATTTAAAGGTGAGGAAACTTAGAGAGATGCTGGGTAACTCCCCTTGACCTGAGATGGGTAAGCGGCAGGGTCTGGGTCCGACTTCAGAGCTCGTGTTCTTTGTACTCTATTACGGGGTCTTTGGGGGATGGCAGGTGGATGCAGCCCTGGTGGGCAGAAAAGAAGTGGTAAAGGCTCTGCTAGCTGGGGCCTGTGCCCTGAGGGGCATCTCAGAAGATGGTGTATGGCCTGGGGAGACAAGGAGGCCCTCTGCCCCTTCAGATGTTGGGCATAACCCTGATAAGTTGCTGGGCGTGGGGAAGAGCGCACAAGGCCTCGAGGCACGATTATGAAACCGCTGTGTGGCACTGCAGCCGCTGTTGCCCTGCCAGCGACACCGTGTT
Organism: Nesogale talazaci; assembly: GCA_004026705.1. Taxonomy (NCBI): domain Eukaryota; kingdom Metazoa; phylum Chordata; class Mammalia; order Afrosoricida; family Tenrecidae; genus Nesogale; species Nesogale talazaci. The sequence continues at coordinate 3,237 of PVJH01020726.1, read as the reverse complement.
GAGCCCCCTCCTTTACTGCTGAGTCACTAGCCCACCCCCTGTTACTCTGGGCAAAGCCCATAACATTTGGTCACATCCAGTTATTGGAAGAGTTTTATGTCAGTCTTTCTAATACTCAGCCTTGTTTTCAAACTTTAACCTCAAAGTCTATCCAAAGTTCTCTTCCCTCGTGCCTTTTGATGCAAGTGCCTTTAGGAGGTTTGAGGAGCATGGGATCGGGGTGGCTTGACTTGCATTCCTTCCCCTTCCTGCTGGCGTCCCATGGGAGAGGCCGAGCCCCACTGGTGGGTAAGTTGCAGCCCCTCCAGTGGGTGGTCTCACCATGACCTGCCCATCAGGGTCTCCCTTCCACTCATGCTGCTCCCCGGTCATTGACTGTCTTCCGTGAAAGGAGGCCAGCTCTTGCAACTCCACCTCCAAGTGGTAGCCTTCATATCCACACCCCTACCTCCTGCCCTCCCCCATTCCTGGCAGATTCTTCTTAGTCTTCTTATTAAGGAGGCTCTGGCCAGACTGTAGACCATGATTGTCAGGATCCTTTCATTGGCTCCTATAAGCCCAAGAGATAAGTATGGGTTCCGTCTTCCACTTGAGATGGGTGGGACAGACCTGTCACCTAGCAGTCCCCCACAAGACCACCACTCTCCAGCTTTTTTCTCCCACTCAGATGGCCATGAAACAGATCAGTCAAGTGTCTGCTTAACTGACATCCCACTGGGGAGGAGAATGCCAGGGGCCCCTTCTTGCCAGCACCCCACCTTAGCGCGCTTATCTGGGAGCCTCCACCCCCTTGACTTCAAAGAGACCAAGGGCCCCACCTCCTCGTCAAAGGAGAAAGTATCCTGTCTCCACAGTGCCCCAACACAAGCCGGCCCGTGGCCTGCTCACACACAGATCTGCTTATATTGATACGGTGGCATGTGAGAGCAATGTAAGGAACCCTACTGCCACAGCGGTTAAAGCATTTCACTGCTGACCCTAAGGTCCCTGGTTCAACCCGACCAGCTGCTCTGTGGATGAAAGGCGAGGCCATCTGCTCCTACATAAATCGATTGCCTTGGCCACTCTCAGAGACGGTGCTACTCTGTCCTTCCCATGGGTCATCATGAACCAGGATCAACTCGATGGCTGTGTGTTTGGGGGAGAGGAACAAGGACTGTTGGTGGTAGAACCAGTGTCACGCGCTACAGCCTGTAGGAAGAGGGACCCCCCCCCCCCCCCACCAACTCTTGGTAACTCCTTGAACTTGCCGGTGAAGGTGCTTAGAACTGTCTGTCTGCAAAGTTGGGCCTTTTTTAGACTTTCAGGAAATACCTCACGTGACCTGTTGTTCAGTGACATTCTGCTCATCTCCATCTAATTGATTCTGACTCAGAGCTACCCTCTACAGCAATGGTTCTCAACCTGTGGGTCATGTCCCCTTGGGGGGGTCGGACAACCCTTTCACAGGGGTCCGCCCAATTCATAACAGCAGCAAAATTACAGTGATGAAGTGGCAACAAAAATTATGTTATGGGGGGGTTACCACCACGCGAGGAGCTGTATGACAGGGTGACCACATGAAGAAGGCGGAGAACCACTGCTCTGTACAGTGGTACATCTGTACAGAACAGGCAGCATCATTCTTCTCCGACAGAACAGCTGGTGCTTTGCGGCATCTCCTGTTGCAGTGGAGAGCTCCTGGCTTACCCAGGCTCCGAAATTATATTGCAGACGAGGAAACATTAAGACTCCACAGGTTTCAGATACTGCAGGCCCTTGTACAGCACTTCCTTCTCTCCAGATACCTGTGAGGTCAGTATGCACACCATCCCCATTATACACAGAGAAACCAAGGTCCAGAGAGACCGGTGCAGGTGGCCCAAGAAGGCAGGTCAGGTCAGACCAGGCAATGCGAAGTCACCCTTCTGCTCATTGACAGGCTGGCTCTTTCCCTCCCTGTCCATGGGTCCAACCACCTGCATGACGACTCGAAAAGCATCACGGTGTTTTCCAAGGATGGGCCTTCTAATGTTCTTGTCTTCCTTTTGAAGATGATTGTATGCCCTGAGGCCCCTCCTCTGATGAACAAAACACCAGCCGTTGGAAAGCCCCATCGAAACATCCCCGCCCTTTCCCTGTGACTAAAGCTGAGCGTGTGTGTGTGTGTGTGTGTGTGTGTGTGTGTGTGTGTGTACACTCGTACGTACACCTGTCCTCGGAGCACTTCAGGAGCTGGGCCCTGCCCCAACCTGCCTGGTGAGAGCCATAGAGAGTCTTTGTTGCCACCAGACGGCAGAAGCCTCTGGGAGAGGCTGGAGGCCCAGGTGAGCCCCCGGGAGGTTCTGTCTGTGTGGGTGCTTCCCCTGGATGAGGCTTCCTGCCCCTCATCCTTCCTGAGGATTGGGCCTGTCTATTTGCTCTTGAATACTTTCCGGGAGTCCTGTGAGCATGGGCCTCGCCCTGCCCCAGAGTGATTAAGACCCTCCACCCCTACCCCAGCCTTCCAAAAAACAGATTCCACTAACTCCACCCCCCAGGCTGTCCTGTGAGGAAGGCTAGCCTTTTCTTGGGGCGGGAGGGGGTTGGAAACACCTGGGGCGTGTGTAATCCCCAGCTCCAATCCCATCCTGCCAGGAAGGAGCAGGAGCAAGGAATAAGGCATTGTTGCCTCTTTAGTTGAGTTGGATAGGGAGCACCGGGCGAGGCCCTAGCATGCTGGGGCCTTACAGACAGCATAGTCAGCCCGCCTGGTTGCTGTCAGATCAGGGCGACACAAGGCGCAGCTGGACCTTTCTGTTCCCTGGGCTTTCCGTTAACTGTTTATTTTCCAGACTAGATCGCCAGGTGTTTCTTCCTAGTCTAGAGCGCTCCTGATACTTGTTCAACATCATACCACTATGCAGCCTCGGCTGACAGATGGGCAGTGGCTGCGATCGGGTGGGTTATCCAAGGGCCAGACCCAGGTCTCTTGAATAGAAGGCAAGAGGGCCACCACTGAACCACACTGTCACCATAGACACCTCGCTTGGATGCCGACTGATGAGGGCTGTGCGGGTGGTGCACATTGTGGTTACAAGTCGGGCTGCTAACCACAAGGTCAGCCGTTCACAACTGCCAGCCGCTCTGTGGGAGACAAAGGAGTCTGTGTACTCCCCTTCAGACTTTCATTCTCAGAAACCCACAGAGGCCATTCTACTCTGCCCCGTAGGGTCACTCTGAGTCGACCTCATCCTGATAGCGGGGAGTTTTTTGCAA